>JAOEHY010012575.1:2124-23960 GCA_025447955.1 Psilopsiagon aurifrons
GGCCACAAGTCAAAAACACAGTGCTGCACCAACTACTAAGAAGGAGAAAAATGATTGCTACTGCTGAACCCATGACACAGTGGACATGCAAACTGATGCAAAGGACCATGACGTGTTCAACCTTTGTAAAAAGTAATCGAACTGACCTGTACCTGAGTCCTGGAAAGCAGAAACAGACCCATCAGGACACGTGAACACCAGGAACTTCTTGTTTTTCTTCTTACATGACTGATGGACATTGGGAGATGTGCACTACCCATCAAGTATTAACCTGGGGAAAGCAGTGAAGAGCTTCAAATCCGTTTGTCCAGAAAAAGCAGAAGCTGAAGGTTAAATCTTTGCAGGCCCCCCCTCACGAGTAAATCACCTATCCTAAGAGCAGTTATTACACAAACCAAGAGCTATCTGAACATGGTATAGCAGAACCCTTTTATTAGACCTTTCCATGCACACAGACACAACATACCCTCTTGGGAGACAGACAGAGCAATTTGTCAGGAGTTTGCCCATATCAGCATCCAATGATTGAACAATATATTTCTCCCCTTCATGCAGTGGCCTCACTCCACGAAGTGAGTGTAAAGAGAATCAGGTGTGAAGGCACTACAAACTCATGTACACTTTGGCAATCCCTAATGGTGTTTGGGATGCCGTTCAATAAAAGAAATAATTAAGAAAAAGATGTTACTCTGATCATCAGAGTTTTTTCACCACTGTATTGCCAAGGCCTAACTACAACACACAAACTATGTGGTTTGTAGGAAAGATGCACTGTATACAAAGCTTCCATCATTTTCTGGTGCTTTGAATACAAATGGTGCTGAGTGGCTCAGTAAGAGGACTGCAGGAGGTGAAAACTTTGCTAGTGTTTTGTGGGAGAGCTGAGCCCTACATTTGTTAGGCTGTTGCTACACTGATACAAATGCGTTAATGTGAAAGTATGATTAGTCTCTATCTGCCACTATGCCAGAAGTAAAGCAGGTCTCATTAATGCATTGAAATAACTCAAAGGCAGGTGCCAGGAGGATGGTGCTGGACTCTTCACAGTGGTGCCCAGTAACAGGATGAGGAGCAATGGCCATAAAATAAAATACAAGAAGTTACACCTCAACTTGAGGAAGAACTTCTTTCCATTGAAGATAGCAGAGCACTGGAGCAGGCTGCCCAGGGGTCTGCCCAGGGGTCTGCCCAGGGGTCTCTGAGAAGTCTCCTTCTGGAGACAACCCAAACCTGCCTGGACATGTTCTTTTGTAACCTGCTGTCAGGTGGCCTTGCCTTGGCAGGGTTGGAATGGATGATTTCCAGAGGTCCTTCCAGTGCAAATGGTTCTGTGATTCTGTGAACTTGCCATGATCCCAAGGTGATGCTGAAGTGGAATTTTGCTCCTGAGAGCAGAATGAAGCATTTCATTCAGAAACACTCTTCGTGTGTGCCTTGCTGGCAGCATACTTCCCTGTCTCATTGACTTCAATAGGATTCAGACTACAGTTTAAGAGTTTAACTGGGATACCTAGCTTTAAAAACCTTTTAATGGCCTTGGTTACATGGGAGCATTGCACTAGTTTGACCTACATTATGAATTTAATTGATTCAGGTTAATCAGTGCAAACGCTTGCAGGAATATATTCATTTTAACATAAAAGAGCAGCTATTAATTAGTCTTAAATTAGCTTAGCTTTAAATTAAATTGGAGGTGGTGTTACCACCTCCAATTAATCTACTTACCTAATAATTTAACCAAGCTTTAATAATGTTGATTTAAAAATTGACTGAAGTTAAACCAGTGCATTTCTCCTGTAGACACAAGACTTTTGACCTTGTTGCTTGGATTATGCAGTCTTCATTCCATAGTCATCTTGTAGAGCAGGTATGGGGAGAAGCTGACAGTATTACATGTGTTCCCTTGAGTCCCTTAACAATAATAGCTTATGTTTGTTTGACCTGTGATATAGATCTGAACTTCTAAAAACACGTTTGCAGTCTGCTGCAGGAATATTCCATATACATACTTTTTTTTAACTGTCAGAGATGTAAAAAACATCAGAGTTTAGGAAATGGCACTATTAGTGGGCGGCAAGAAAGAATGACAATATCCTCAGACAGTCTCCTGGGCAGAGAGTAATCTCAGGACATGAATAGCAGCTGTGGGTTTTCACTGCATACAGTGCATCAAAATTCTGACAAATTTCCAGACTGGGGCAACGTAACTAAGAATATGAAGGGGCTTTAATGGAAGCTTAAGATAGAAACCTCCTTAATGGCTTGTTGCCCTCCCCCACCGTACTGCCCTTAAGGAAAAGAATGGTTAAAGAAGTAGCAATAGGACAAGGAGGAATGGTTTTAAACTGAAACAGGGAAAATTCAGGTTAGACATTAGGAAGAAGTTCTTCCCTATGAGGGTGGTGAAGCGCTGGCACAGTCTACCCAGAGAAGCTGTGTGTCCTGGGTTCAGCAGTAGCAGTCATTTTTCTCCTTCTCGGTAGCTGGTGCAGCGCTATGTTTTTGACTTTTGGCCTGGGAACAGCGCTGATAACACTGATGTTTTTAATTATGACTTAGAATGTTTAGGCTGGCCAAGGGCTTTCTGAGCCTCATGATCTGCAGGGAGGAGGGGAAGCCGGGAGGAAGCAGAGACAGGACACCTGACCCAAACTGACCAGAGAGGTATTCCATACCACAGCACGTCATGCCCAGGATGTAAAAACAGAGGGCAGAGACGCGGAAGGGTTGCGGGTTTGCTGCTGGGTTGTGCTGGGTATCAGTGGTGTGCAGTTGTATTCTCTTCCCTTGTATTTCTCTTTTCATTATTATTATTGGTGGTAGCAGCAGTGGTTTTAGTTATACTTTAGTTACTAAACTGTTCTTATCTCAACCTGTGGGAGTCGCATTCTTTTGATTCTCCTCCCCTTCCCCCTGGGAGTTGGGGAGAAGAAAAAGGGGGGAGTAAGTGAGCAGACTGTGTGGCTGACTGGGCTTAAATCACGACACTGTGGCTCCTCCATCCCTGGCAGTGTTCAAGGCCAGGTTGGATAGTGCTTGGAGCAACCTGGTCTAGTGGAAGGTATCCCTGCCCATGACAGGAGATTGGAACTGGAGGAGCATTAAAGTCCCTTCCAATCCAAACCAGTCTGGGATTCTATGATTCTGTGAAGTCTCATGCTTTACTTAATTGTCTTGTACATCACAATATTTATAATGTTGACTCCCTTGACCATACTCCAAGCTTGGTATCTTTCAAATGGCACTTCCTTATATGTCTCTCATATCTCAAACCAGAAAGATCTAGATTTTGTTGCTAAGGGACCTTGTCTTTTCCTGGGTTGCTGATGTTGATCAGAAGCCATAGCACATATTTTATATATGCATTTAGACAAGAAAAGACCCAATACTGAAAGTATTTGAGGAATTTTCTAAAAGAAGGAGAGAAACAGTCAGTTCTGCTGAGTCTAAATGGTCCCCAGCATCATATAGCTAAGACCCACCACCTTCCAAACACACACACAGGGGAGAACTACAGGACAGCCAACTCAGCTAGGGATGGTAGTAGTGTCACTGATCTTCACATTACTGCTTTGTTTGGGCATGTGTGAAAGGAGAAAAATTTTAAATCCTGTGGCAGGCTTGTGCCAGCAGATTTCTTTAAGTGTTAATAAATGTGCGAAGAGCTACTCCATATGCTAAGATACCTACTACTGATGTTCTTGTTGTGCCAAGGCTCTGCCGGACTCTTGCCTCCAAAGCATACATCTGCTACCTCATCCAGACTGCTCCGTTTTTCATGTCTTAAAAGTCCAGCGAAGAAACAAGAGCCCCAGATACAATGTAAATTCAGACCAGAAAAGCATTACCAATTAAGATGCAATTGGGATTGCTCTAGTTCAAGTCTCTAACGCCAATTGCATTAATTGGGAAAATAAGACCAAGATACTAACCAAGATACTAAATACTGATATGAGTCAATTATGCATGGCATAATAGGATGCCATTCAGTTCCTGGGCTATTTTGTTCCCTCCCCATGGGGTTGTCTTGTCTGTTTAGCTCGTAAATTCTTTGGGACTTGAGCTTGCTACTGCTCCACTGAGCATCTAACACAATAGTGGTCCTTTCACAGTTGGCCCCTTTGCAATCCAACAAGACTGCACTTATGATTACAATTGTTCAGTGGGAATTTTTCCATTAACTTTAACTGGAATTAGATAAGGCTCATAAACCCTTTGAATACATTGCTCATAATGTTGAAGTAGATCTATGCTTCAGCATATTGTTTCATGGAATGTCAAAGGTTGGAAGCAGGAACAATCTGAGGCATTGTTCCAGTTTCTTACTTCTGAAAGTCAGCAAAACAGTACTTCTGACTGCTTTTCTTGGATTTTCACAATCATCTTCTGACAGAAGAAGCAAGTGAAATTAGGCTGATGCCTTATTTTATTTTAGGCAAAACTTGCAAGCAAGCAAGCATAAACCCAAAGAATACATTTGGTTTGGGTCTTAGAATTGTAGAATCATAGAGCGGTTAGGGTTGGAAAAGGACCTTAAGATCCCGTGCTTTGCCTGTGTTAAATTTGATAGGACATATACAAAAACTAAAAAAGTAAAACTAAAAATGTTTCAGTAGTTTTGATAACCTACTGGATCCTCAAACCCAGGTATGTGTAACCCCAGGCAGCTGCACATGTAAAAACTGTGTGCTTTTATATCAAGTGTTTGCATATAATTGCAGTGTAAAGGTAGGCCATATAATAGCATTTAATTACCATGTGCACTACGAGTTATCCACCATACAGGCAACAGAAGTGAACCTGTGTTCCCAGGATATTTGACCTCAGCCATGCAAGCCCAAATGGAAAGCTTATTCCAGCATGAATTACATTTTCTTACTAAAACTGGGTAATGTTTAAGTCTAAATTATCTCAGAAGGGATTTGGACACATTTTTTCATGAAAACATTGAAGGGAACTGCTGTGAAATTTCACTCACAATTGAACCAAGAGTAATCAAACAGTGTGTAAAATTTTCACTATCACACTTCTTGAAATGCTATTTGCCTCAGAACTGAGAAAGATGCTTTGTGTTGTTTGCACTCTGACAAAAATGGGAGAAAAGAATCATTACCATGGTTGCCTGAATACTGGCCAAAAAAGGGAAGCAGAATCCCAGGCCTGGTAAGCAGCAGCCTGTCTGCCATCAAAAGTCTCTAGAACACAAGCTGAAGTGATGACAATTCACCACTGCATGATCTTGAGCTGCAGGAACACACTGGGCTCTAATTCAGAGGCTAAGAGACTTAGAAAATGGAGAACAAAAGGGCCATTTCATTTTCAAAAGTCACTGTGCTGATAACCCAGCTTTGAAGATTATTAGCAGCCTACTCTGTAAATAGGACTACCCACCTCATAAAAAGACAAACCTGAGAAAATAGCTCAGAATATAATCTAAACAAGTTAATTCTGAATTTAGGTCAGAGCGATTATCAGGCACTAATTTTTAGGCATTTTTCTTGCTTATAATTTGTAAATGTTGCTTTGGTGTTCTTGAGGAGATGAAAGACTAAACTAATCTAAAACCAAGAATTTTTAGTATAGCTGAAGGTGAAAGGAAAATCCTAAAGTGTTTGCCAAGCAGGTACTCACCATGAGTTAGGAAATTGGTGGTTCAAATGTCATGGGGAAATAGCATGTCAGTGCAAGTTCTTTAGTGATCAACAAAGTATTCTGCATTCAGGCTTCACAAAAAGGTTTCTGAGAACCTTCTCAGGCTCCCCTAGGGACAATCCTTTGACATATTCATTGACACCTAGTGGGGCAGTTGTCTTTCTAGTTTTGCTATAAGACAGCAATTTGCCACCTCATTATCAGTGTGATTGATGAGAACACCATCTAAAAATCTGTCACACGATGATTGTTGGTTTGACTCCTTCTCTAGATTGATCTCCTTACAAACATACACTGATGTGCATGACAAAATGTTTTCTGGGGAAAGATGTCAATGACAGGTTTTTTGAAAGAAACTGCAGCTTCTGCAAAAGCAATTGACTCTTCCCTCCCTCCACCCCATCCCTCCAACTCGCTCTTTTTTTCCCTCTCTTTGAAATCTGTGTTTAAAAAGTAGAACATTAGACACCATTTGATTTGAATGGCATTTCAGAGCTGGCTCTCTCTACTGGCAAATGTAGTGGCTTTGGCACTCGTGTGTGTGAGACACTTGTGAGGCACTTTTCTTGTGTGAAAAGTGTTTTGTAAATCAGAGATACAATCCATGAACAAGCACTAACCCTTACTGAGGGCCCACTAAACGCTACATCACTGCAGTGCTTTCGAAGATTTGCATAATTTTCCCTTCTCCAGCTACTTGTTCACTTCCTTCCTGTTTCTGTCAAACTTTTATAGCTCTTCTTCCTATAATAGCTGAACCACAATTTGGGTTCTTCCTTTTATCCTTCTCATAGTTAATCCCATTTTGTCTGTCCTGTTATAGGGAGGTGAGGCTGCACCATGGTGGGAAGCCAAGCAAAGCTTCCTAATGGAAACATGCAAGATAAAGTCCTCTATTGCTGTGTCTCCCCAGCTTCTGTGACAGGTAGCAGCTCGGTAGAAGTGTGGCTGCATATATACTACTGCCCAATGCAGTGCTGTCCCATCTACCATGCTACTGTGGACAATTTCTATCTAGGCTTAATTTAAGAAAGCATTTCTAACGGTAACATGAAGGTATGAATCAACAGGACATCTCTGTACTTCAGGGGTTCCTACTGAAAGACAAACACAGGTTGCATTCACAGCCTTTGGATGCCATGGGCTCACTGCTGACCAGACGCTGCTCATGGGCTCCAGTGGCATGCAGGTGGCAGCCCATGATTTGGAGGCCCTTGAAGAGCACTTCATTGTACCCCCTTGCTCCTGGCATGAAGGCAAAGAGCATGGGATAGGGACTGGGCTGTACTCTGCTTCCCACCCATGTCCTGCTAGGTAATGCAGGTGTAGCTCTTTGCTAGAATCAAGGGTGCTGGTGTTCATAGAGGTTCCTCAGTCTCGATTAAGATTGGACTCAGCCTTTGGATACAGCAAGAAACCTGAGTAGTAAAAAAAAAAAAAAAAAAAAAAAAAAAAACCACCAAAAACCACCCAAATATTTTACCCAACCTGGATTTTCAAGCATTTTTCTTGAAGTTTTGTAGAATATAAACTCCACTTGCAATACTTTATTCTGTGTTTTTCTACATTTTTACTTCCTGACAACAGTCTTACTCTTCCCTTTGTCCACTGGTGTATTTTCCTTCTTTTCCCTTCTTCTCTTCCATTCTGTTACACTTTTCCTACAGAGGATATCACCATATTATTCACTGACACGGAACTGGCAGCTGACAACTAGGATAATAAAGATTGAATGCAGACATTCGACTTGAAACCACAGTAACTCCTACAATCCAGAATATTATCTTAAAATGGCAAATATGGTATATCAATTTCTTCCTAAATTCTGCAGGAAATCCCAGAAAACTATAAATGTTATACAACTAAAAAAAAAAAAAATACCCCATACCTGTCTTAAAAAATAGTCTTTCAACCTCTTTTTCTTCTTCCCCCTTAGTGAAGAAAAGCAAACAGGCTTTTTTCTGTGTGAGCATTCTACATTTTTTTATTGATTCTGTTTTGGAAAAAAAAAATCTCAGTCTCAAAGAGATATTCAAGGACTTGATCCCTAATGTATGCATTCTAGTCCACTGTCCTGAACAGACTGTTACACAAACATATCCAACTGTTTCTATAAAGCTTTAGAGGTAAAGAGTGTCTTAAAGGTCTCTAAAATGCATTTTCATTATGTTATTATAGAAAAGTTGTCTTATAAAAGGTATTAAATGAAGTTTTTGAGAGCTTTCCTCTTCAGCAAAATTAAAATTAGAACAGATTTTCTGGTTAGTTGTTTGACTACAGAAGACAGTACTTCTTTTGCACATCTTCTGCCTCTGTTTTTCACAAATATTAAATAAGGCTCCCTGGGGACAGAGGCATTGCAATTCCCACTGTATTCACTAATATACCAACAGCTCCAAAATGGAATAAAAGAACTCTGTAACCCATCCCAACAGCAGTACAGTGCAGGGAGAGGTGTCCCAGCCCATGGCAGGGAGGTTGAAACTGGAAGAACTTAAGGTCTTTTGCTACTCAAACCATTCTGTGATTCTATAATTCACATTGTAGTGGGAAATTCATTCAGCAGTCTCCCGTGAGGTTTTGGAGTATAGTTAAAGCCTCAAGTAAGACACCTCTGGTAATGAGTACAAGTGAAGACCCTGGGAAAGATCCCACTTGCTACCCGACTGTGGCCTCCTTACTGCTTTTGCATCAGAGCAGTGAGAGCACATTGGAGGCTGTGTGGGAGGTAGGAGCTATCCTTCCTCCAGTGACACTGGTGCTGAGGGTGGCTGCAAGGGGGAGGGAGGGAAAGGATGTGGGAGAAAAGAGAGACCGGGAAGGGAGGGCCAAACACAATGTGGAATGACTTCAGGCAATTAGAAGGAAAACGAATTAAATATCTGGCTGAATGACAAAGTGACCTCCTTTTTTTTTTTTTTTTTTTTTCCTTTTTTTTTATTTCCCTGCCAGTAGTCCATGAAAATGGGAAGGTATGTGAGGAATTCCCCACTTTATATTCCCGCTCTCATCTATTGTATTTTAGCTATGCCAGAGCAACACTGTTATTTTCTCATGCAGCCTGGGAAGTCAGGCATCTTGTCCAACAAGACTGATGACAGGGCTGAGGCTGACTGAGCAGCAACCGGGTTTATCAATGCAAGCTGAAGGAATCTGCTGATCAGATAGGGAAACAAGAGAACTGACTTCTGCAGTGAACCACCTTTTGGGGTGATCTCTTTTGCTGCCTCTCTTTGATCTATATGAAAATAAACAGCCTTTGCTTAGTCATTCTGCTTGCAGCAGCAGGATGTCAGTGATAGTAAATTGATATTGATGCACATCAAAAAGCTCTTGGAGTTCTCCTACTTTTACTATACTATTTGAGTCTCATAAAAAACTGCTTGTTTTTATTGTACAACAAAATCCTCTCCTTGCTGAAGCTGGCAGCAAAAATCCTACAGATGATGACAGAGACCGTAATTCAGGTTTAGAACACTTCCTAACAGAATTAGAGAATCACAGGGTTGGAAAGCACCTTAAAGCTCATTCAGTTCCAACCTGCTGCCGCAGGCAGGGATACCTTCCTCTAGACCAGGTTGCTACAAGCTCTATCCAACCTGATCCTGAGCACTGCCAGGGATGGGGCAGCCATAGCTTCTCTGGGCAACCAGTGCCAATGTCTCACCACCTGCACGGGAAAGAGCTTCTTCCTAATGTCTAATCTAAATCTCTCTTCTCTCATCTTAAAGCAATTCTCAATTGCCCTATCACTGCATAATCTCCACATATATTAACTGAGTCTAGCAAACATCCTTGTGCGGTGGACTAACATTCTTACTAGTATACACCTGACAAAAATTCATGGCTTTACCAAACTGGAAAAGGGTAATAAACTGCTTCGTCTGCAGAAAATTTAGTTGGAAAACAGAGCAAATTGGTGAATCTTTAATTTTTCTCCTCTAAATTTTTCTGACCAGCTTTACTTAAAATAATAGCATCTCTCTCTCTCTGCACATTAAAATATACATGCATATAAATCCTCTTTATTATTTTGCAGTGATTCTATTAAAACCAAAAGACTTTTGTATCCAAAAGAATGAAGAGGATGCACATATACTATATCCCAGGGGATTTCTTAGTTGTCATATGAATACCTTCCTATAAGGTCTCATGCAATTTGACAGGAGGATATAGAGCTTTTTGAACAGGTCCATGATTTAATGATTAGCAGCTGCAGCAGAAGGGATTTCTAGCCTAGTTTTTATTGCATGCATTCAGGGAGACACTCCAAACTTGTTTTATATCACATTACGTAGCAACAAAACATAGAAAAGCCACTCATTTCTCTTTCTGAGCGTGGACAGTTGAGAGGCAACAAGAATTAGAATTAATAACAAGGAAATAACAACTAACATGGAATGACAACACTGCATATAGTGATGATGCCCTTAAATCATGCAGCGAATTTTATTCAAGGTACATAAATGATTTATCTCATTAATGTAACTGAGCACAGACTTTCCATTTCTCTGGCTCCATTTCACAAAGAGCTTCTTGCTTAGAGAATGTTCTCTCATCCTATTTGCCTGTGTCTGCAGATGAGGAAACTCACAACCTGTGCTGTTACTTCAAACAGCAATACTTCTGACGACCCTAAATCAGAGCAACCCACAGGCAAATTCCTCTTAGTTTTACAATCATGGAATAGTTAGCGTTGCAAAGCACCTTAAGATCATATAGCTCCAACCTCCCTGCCATGGGCAGGGACACCTCACACTAAACCATGCCACCCAAGGCTCTGTCCAGCCTGGCCTTGAACACCACCAGCGATGGAGCATTCATAACTTCCCTGGGCAACCCATTCCAGTGCCTCACTACCCTAACAGTAAAGAATTTTCTCCTTATATCCAATCTAAACTTCCCCTCTTTAAGTTTGAACCCATTACCCCTTGTCCTATCACTACGTTCTCTAAAGAAGAGTCCCTCCCAGCATCCCTATAGCTCCCTTCAGATACTGGAAGGCTGCTATGAGGTCTCCATCCAGCCTTCTTTTCTCCGGGCTGAACAGCCCCAACTTGCTCAGCCTATCTTCATACAGGAGGTGCTCCAATACCCTCATCATCATCATGGACCTCCTTGGGACTTGTTCCAACAGTTGCATGTCCTTTTTATTTTGAGGACACCAGAACTGCACACAATACTCCAAGTGAGGTCTCATGAGAGCAGAGGGGCAGGATCACCTCCCTCAACCTGCTGGTCACACTCCTTTTGATGCAGCCCAGGATACAGTTGGCTTTCGGGGCTGCAAGCGCACACTGCAGGATCATGTTCATTTTTCCGTTGACCAATACCCCCAAGTCCTTCTCCGCAGGGCTGCTCTGAATCTCTTCTCTGCCCAACCTGTAGCTGTGCCCAGGATTACTCCAACCCAGGTGTAGGACATTGTGCTTGGCATGGTTAAACTTCTTCAGGTTGGCATCAGCCCACCTCACAGGTGTGTCAAGGTCCCTCTGGATGGCATTCTTTCCCTCCAGCCTATTGAAGCCATGCTGGCTGTCACCAGCCACATTGTTGTTTTTCATGTGCCTTAGCATGCCTTCCAGGAGAATCCACTCCAAGATTTTGCCAGGCACAGAGGTGAGACTAACTAGTCTGTAGTTCCCTGGGGCATCCATTTTCCCCTTCTTGAAAATGGGGGTTATATTTCCCTTTTTCCAGTTTTTGGGAACTTCACCTGACTGCCATGATTTTTCAGATATGAAGGACAGTGGCTTAGCAACTTCATTTGCCAGCCCCTTCAGGACCCGCTGATGGATTTCATAAGGTCCCATGGACTTGTGTACATTCAGATTCCTAAGATGGTCTTGAACCAGATCCCCTCTTACAGTGCTCCCAAGGTCTTCATTCTCACTGTCCCTGTGTCTGCCTTCCAAGACTTGGGTGGTGCATTTGCCAGTGAAGACCAAGGCATAGAAGTCATTAAGAACCTCATCCTTTTCCAAATCCAGTGTAGCCAGTTCTCCTGATAGCTTCTGGAGGGGGACCATGCTGTCCCTAGTCTGTCTTTTATTTGCTATGTACATATAGAATCCCTTCCTGTTATCCTTAACATCCCTAGCCAAGTTTAATTCTAAGTGGGCCTTTGCTTTCCTAACCTGGTCCCTAGCTTCCTGGACAACATCCCTGTATCCTTCCCAGGCCGTCTGTCCTTGCTTCACTTTTTATAAGCCTCTTTTTCCTTTGAATTTTCCTTAGCAGGTCTCCTGGCCCTCTTGCCACGCTTCCTTCTAGTTGGGATGCAACACTCCTGAGCTTGTAGTAGGTGATCTTTGAATATTTTTTTTAACAAAAAGAAAGTTCTTTGCCACATCACTAGATGAAAAAGAAATAAAAGGTCCCTGGGTGGGACATGAAGGACTGACAAGGCAAAGGCAGATCAGAAAGAAGCCTCCATTAATAAACCAAAGAGGCTAAACAAAGGGCAGGACATAAAAAAGTATTTTCAGTTTTGGTGCAACATCTCTGTCAGCAGACATATTGATTGTGCTGATGTACCAGAAAAGATTGTCTGAAGTTAGTGGATTTATCTGGTTTCAGAGGAGCCTAAAGAAGGGCTTATTTAGGTGGAGATTGTTGTGCCCAGAGGACTGTGATTACAGCCGAATAGCTGCCTACATGCAAATATTCTCTCTAGACTGAAGTTGCACCTAATGGTGCTCCCCACAGGGTTCTGGCCTTCTCTTTGTTCAGAGCTTAGCATGTGTCTCACATGTCCTGCTTCTTTAGGCTTCCCTTCCATGAAAGCGGGGTAGGTTTGGAAAGAGCAGGCCAGTTCACACCCAGGCCTCACCCTGCTTGGGAGCAAAACCCCAGCCATGACTTGAAGCTATGCACAGGGGCTCAGGTCCAGAAATAGACATACCCTGTGTGCCCCACAGGCATGAAGGACCTCCTGTATTCCCAGAACTGCTGTGGGAAAAATCGTCAATTCATGGGAAAAAGGTGAGATTCAATTTATCTTGCTTCAGATGTCTACACTTGTACAGTTGAATCCTTTTTCTACAATCCTTTTTTGCTTACGGAAAATAAGCAATTCTCTGTTGGCACTTCTCTTATTGCAACTTAAATGACCAACTTCAGAATTACATGTAATCACAAACTCTGCTTATTTCTCCCCAATATCTCTAAGGAGAATCAAGATGGTAACTGAAGTAGAAGCTTTCACTGCAGCTGTAATGCTGGGAGACATGAGTCCACATACAGCGCTTGGGTGTATTAGTTACTCCATGCTGTGGTACATTTACCATGGATACAGCCTATGACTGAAGCCAGAACTGGATGAATTAACTTTGGTTTTGAAGCATCATAAATTATGATGGAACTTAACCCTTGATCTAAGATTTTCAGGGTTTCTTTTTCTATATAGAAAAGGTAAAAAGAATGAATAAATTGTAAAGAATCTACTCCCAAAACAATACCAAGCCTTACCTAATATCTCTGTATAATCAAATCTATAAGTTCACATATACTGTCATCTTCTTGGACTCTTGGACTTTGGCATGTTAATTAGCAGATATAGACAAGTCATCATGGTGGTTGGAAGTTGTCTGACACTTCTGCTTATCAGTTGTTTCCTTATTTTTTGTGGAAAAAAAATAGAAAAAAATAGAAGATACATACCAATGACTAAATATTTAACTTACTATGTAAATCAGTTGATATAAATGATTAAAAAAATAAAGATAGCTCCTCAGCTTGAGTTACTGATCAGTCTTTAAAAACATGGAAAAGGAATAAGGTAAAGAGGAAGAAGAAGCACTTTGAGGCATCCTGTAAGATCTGAGCCAATAAGCAGGAATTCCTGCATCCAAAACTAAACTGGGAGATCTGCAACCCACTTTCCAAATTGAAATGACCAAGTCCCTCAGCTTTATGAAAAATGTGTTTAGCACTGGGATCTTCACTGAGACTTCCAAAGAATCGTAGAAGACAAGGCATCATGTTTTTCCCATTTCACAGCTATGTGAGGGAGAAGTGTTTTATCTTTTTAGTTACCTTTGTCTGCATCAGCTGCATAGGATCAGAGAATGATTTAGATCAGGGTTGTCTGCATCAGCTGCATAGGATTAGAGAATGATTTAGATCAGGGACGCTTGGATTTCGATTACCAGATCTTCACTTCTGTGTTTTCATTTGACGGGATTATAAAGATCAGCTTGGTTTTGAGAAGAATTCCCAGGGTTAGTTAGCTGAATTCAGACAGCAGAGAACTTTTGGATCAGGACTGCAAAAGCTAATTGATTTGCTGGATCACAAACCTCTGCACAGCATGGAATATATGCTGGATGTTATAGTGTTCTTCCAAACATCCTTCCCTGACCTGTTTTAATAGCTGCCTCTGCACTAGGAGGTTCTTCCAGCTTTATCAATTGCATGTCATTCTGAGTCACGCTGATGATCAAAACAGTTATAAAGGAAAAGACCTGATAGAAAGCTGACCCTAAAAATGTGGGGCTGACTTTAAGTTCAATGACATGTGATGGGCCTGTCATCTCCAGCTCATGTCCTGGGGATTTATTTCTGTCTAATGATTGCTAACAAATTATCCAGGTGTACTTTCAGAGCTGCATCTGCACTTCCTTATTTCCAGTTTCCTTCTTTAGCTTTATTAGACCAAGAGGTATGCATACTTAAAAAAAAATCAAACCACCAAATATGAACATTTAATCAGAAACATCAAGAATTCTTTTCCCCATTCCTTGTCTTCAGGAAAAATATATTGATTCTGTCCACTGATTCTTAAGCTTGCCATTTTTTCTGACACCTCTGGAGGAATATTACTTCTCCCCATTCCTCAGGTTAGAATCACTATGAATTAATCTTGTGAGTGCTAAATAATGCTGAATTAGGACAGTTTACATCTAGGTTACAAGACTGAAAATACTTTTTTCTGTTCTGCCCTTTGTTTAGCCTCTTTGATTTATTAATGGAGGTTTCTTTCTGATCTGGCATTACCTTGTCAGTCCTTCATGTCCCACCCAGGGACTTTTTATTTCTTTTTCATCTAGTGATGTGGCAAAGAACTTTTTTTTGTTAAACAAACACAGAGGAAGGGATTTAGGATTGTCATATAAAACCTGTGTTACTCAGTTTTCAATATCTCATTCAACTTCTCACAGCTTTGATATTTTAAGCAGGTATCACAACAAAGGGAAAAGAGGTGACTGGAAAGGTAATGCAGTGTATTAGGCTTGTTAATGGCCCTGAAAGTCCCAAGAAAACTTGCTGAAAGAAGGATCCTTTCCCAGGAGTACTATTTAACTTCTCTCAGGGGGGTTGCCTGGTGAATTAAAACTGGAAAGAGCACATTTAAGCAATGTGACTGCTATCTCAGTCTGTGCTATGTGCAAAGCATCATCCACCTTTATTTCTAAACTCTTTTTGTTAAAAGATCTATTGCAGAAATATTTCTGGAGAATCTGTTTCTTCTTTTCCTCTACTGCTAACTTACTTGGGAAATGTAGAAAACCAGAATAAAACTCCACATTTTTCCCACAAGGACAGAACAAGATCAAATAAGTGATAAGAATATTTTGCTAGATAATTCCTCTTAGGAGTTATAAGAAATACTCTGCTCTAACACTTCAAATTATGAAGTGTGACAGTACAAAGCAGATTAAACATGTAGATAGAAGAATTTAACAGTGTAACATATGGGAGTCTAACAAGCAGAAAGAGTGAGCTTGCTTTTACATTGTCATTTGGGGTCATGGAAGACCCCAACTCTGATCTATCTTCTGCCGCATGTTCCTTTGTATAATGCAGAAAAGTCAATTCACATCTTAGTTGCCTATCTATAACCCAGTTGATATCACCCTGGATTCACTTAAAAACAGGCAGCAGGTACTGAGTGTTACAGATGCAAAAAGCCTTCTCCTGTCCATGCTTGGGCTAGAGGTAAGGCTGGCAGCAGCAAGAATGCAAGCCCTGCACCTTTGCCGTGGTCAGCCCCAATAGGGCTTCTTGTCTCCCAGAGTCACACTGGGTTAGACCCCTTCCTATTTCCACATCAGAATAATAAGGAATTTGTATAACACCGTTCCTACTTCCATGAGTGGGCCACAAAGATAGTTTATTGTCCTCAGTTTCTTATTATTTTCCATTTTGGGTCCCCTCTTCAACGATACACAAATACTGATTGGATTACACCCCAGAGCAGTTTACACATTACTTTTCAGTGCTTATTGACTGAAGAATGTAAACTAAACATTTCTGCATGGATTAGTCTTGCAGAATCTAGTTGCCAGAAGTCAGGGAAGACAGGGGGCATTGCCTCTTCCAACATAAAAAACTCAACAAACTTCTTTTCATGATGTAATTCTGCTCTATTCTGTCTAGACAAACTTAGTTTTGAACATCCATGGAAGAATAGAGACAGAAAGAGCTTGATCCAGGATCCAGCTTTACATCTAAACAATTTGATCATTTAGCTACCACTGAACGTGAGAGTTTTGTAGAACTGAGCATTAAATTGTAACAACCAGAACCAGAAAAGTACAAGATTGATGGAGAATAAGGGCAACCTGGAGCAGCTTCTCATCACCCTCGATTCACGGTTTGGCTTCCACCAATGTGTCCAACACATATTTCCATTTGAGTGATTGGCTTTTGAAATTCCATGCTCCAGCAGTTTCTTAAATCTCTTTTTTTCATGATTTCTTACATTAAAGATCCTTCACATCTGACCTAAGCATTGAGTGGTTTTGATTAGAGATGATGCCTGCTTTAACTTTCCAGAAATTCCTTGGTTTGTGTGGCCAGACTACAGAATGGGGCATAATAGAGGGTTTCCAGAGCCCCAGGTCAGTACTGTGTGAGCTATGCTCCTGCAGCACATGGCCACACTCAGTGAAAGTATTTCACTCCTGAAAACAGTGTGATAAACACAATGCCCCAAAAAAATAACCCAAAAAAAGCGCCCAGTGTAAAGCCACTTCAGATCTGTGCCCCTGCCAGCTAATGCTCAACACAGAGGCCAACCACTGATTTCTCAGGTAATGCCATAGGGAAGAACAGTCTTTTTTCCTGTTTGAAAGAGATTTTCTGGCAGTGGCAATGACTAGAGTAATTTTTATATTTTTCTAATATATTTCTAAATGACCCCTTCATTTGAAAATACCAAGGCTGAGTTCAAGGCCAGGTTGGAGAGGGCTTGAAGCAACCTGCTGTAGTGGAAGGTATCCCTGCCTGTGCCAGGGGATTGGCACTGGATGAGTTTCAAGGTCCCTTTCAACCCAAATCATGCTGGGATTCTATGATTCTATATAATCAAATCTGAGGTATTCCAAGTTTATTGTCATACTTTACATCAACCTTAGAGGTGATGTTTCTGTAGGATTCATTTTCGGTTGTATACTGGGACTCTGCTGAGTCAAACCTATAGGAATAACATCTTTGAAGCCATTTTCCTCAATTAAAAGAAAAAAAACCACACAAAACCCAGTGCTGGGAACATCAAAACTCAGTGTTCTAATGGTTGCAGTTTAAGTATTAGAATCTAAACAAACTCCTGACTGAAAAGATAGGTTAGGAAGATTTTATTTATATATGAAGCTTAACAACTAGGCTCCTACTCTCAAATATGCTGTAAAGCACATGAAATGAATTTCTGGCACAAACTAAGAATCTGCAGCAGAACTTTACAAGATTTTTGATTGTGTTATTCTTTTCAGTATTTGTAGTCAAAATTTTGCCTGGACATATATTTTTGTTGATGAACAGAAACCAAAGCCTCAGTATTCAGTGAAAAAAAAAATGAAACCATCTTGTCTTTATAATTTTTTTTTAATTTAAGAATTCCTTTTTGTTTTCCCCAAAGAATTAAGCCTTTATAAATTCAGAAACATTTCATCTTCCATACTTTTTTTCTTCTTAAAACCAGAAAATTTGCCTTCCTGTAGATAAGGAGTATCTTACCATTCTTTATAACAGTCACAGTCCTACTTCCTTTTTCTGATTATGATTTTTTTAATGATCACATATGTTTTGTACTGCACTTTATGAAAGTGCAGTACAGTTCATGTAAGGGACAGCTGCCAGGAAGGAAAATTCAGTTTAAGCAATATTGCAGGCTCTGGTCAATGCTTTGCCCTTTCTGGTTTGGAGCCTACTGACATTCAGTTGCATACCCTCATTCTACTTTACACTAATGAGTAAATATCTTTTTCCAAAAAAGCAAAAAACAAGTGATTATGAACTATTGCTTTTATGAATACTGCTCCTCTGCCAATTTTCAGGTTTTCTGTAGCAGATCCCCCTCTATGTGTTTACTTATTATTCCCATATTTCATGAAAACTGCATTTTTTTCACAAGTTATTTATAAAACCTCCATCAAGAAAATTTAATATTTGCAAGGGCATTCTTTAAAATTGACTGGACCTGTATGCCAAAATGGTATGTTTTCTTGTCCTTATTGGGAGTTTTTGTTATTCTTTTTTGTATACATGTTACATCTAAAAAAATGTTTCTGGCTGTGGATTTGGAACTCAAGGAACTGGCAATCATAGTCATAGAATCAATTAGGAAAAGAGCTTTAAGATCACCAAGTCAAACTGTTCTCCAGCACTGCCGAGGACACCATTAAACCATGTCACTGAGGGCCTCATCTACGCAGTTTGTGAACACTTCCAGGGATGGTGACTCCGCCACTGCCCTTGACAGCCTGTTCCAATGCCTGAACACCCTCTTGGGGAAGAAACTGTTCCTAATATCCAGTCTAAACCTCCCCTGGCACAGCTAAAGGCCATTTCCTCTTGTCCTGCAGCTTGTTCTTTGGGAGCAGAGACCAGCCACCTACTGACTCCTTCCTCCTTTCAGGTAGTTGTAGAAAGCAGTAAGGTCCCCCCATGAGCCTTCTCTTCTCAAGATTAAACCCCCCAGTTCCCTCAGCCATTCCTTATCAGACTTGTGCTCCAGGCCCTTCACCAGCTCCATTGCCCGTCTCTGGACCTGCTTCAGCTCCTCAATGTCTCTCTTGTAGTGAGGGGCCTGAAACACTATAATTTGCTGCTCTGTTAGACACTCCTGCTTTGTCCAAACACATTTGTTGGTAGTAAACTCTAACTACTGAATTCAACTCAACTATGAAAAGCATATTTATAGATTGTTTTGCTGTTACTTTTCAAGATATTTGAAGATTTTTTTCCAAGTTGCAGCTGAAAAGGTCAGCAAAAATACTTTTTGTACTAACTTGCCCCAGTGCCAAGGGGCACATTTGTGTTTCTGATCAGACAAGCAAGGCTGTATTAAAAACTGAATTTGATTAATATACACTTGCATGTATAGGCAAGAGTCCTGTGGCCATCTTAACCTGGGAATAATGGAAGAGGGCAACTGGGAATGGTTTTGCGGCTCCTTGAGGATCTTTCTCTTATTACTGATTGTAATAGAGGATTTCTTTCACTGCCCCTGTTTGAGAGTTGATCTAGTCTGCCTTACATAATGGTTTATTCCCAAATAGGATATTTCAGCCCTGTGGTCCTCAGAGTGCCCATTGAAAGCACTAATTAGTGATCATTTAAAGTACTTAGGTAATGTTAACCCCAGCACACAAGGGATGCTCTTGAGTCTGACCCCTGATCATTCCGTTTCTTTTTGGAGCTTTGAAGACAATTGAGTTTTGAAGACTGCAGCCTTCCCTTAAAATCAGGGACTAAAAGAGTGGGGACCTAATCTTGAGTCAACCATTCATTCCATCTTTAAAGACATGTTTACTTTTTTCCCCTCTGGATGTCAATTAATAGATTTTAAAGTCAGTGAATTAACCCAATGTGAAAGAGTTTGGAGCACAATTGCATGTGTGCAGAAAATGCTAATTATAAATAATCAGGCTCAAAAAGAAAAGGGGAGTGCACCTTAAATAGCTGATGGGAACAGGTTAAAAGAGGAAAGAAGCAGGGGGTAGAACTTTTAAAGCTAGCTTGAAAGTGGTATGTAGAGTCCCATGGAGAAGAGCTCCAGTCAGAAGTATTGATAGGATAGGCAACTTGGGGCTGACTTCTCCACACACTGGGTCAAATACAAGCTGTGATTTCCCTTCATGATTAAAAGATCCTCTAAGAAAGATTCTAATGTATGCTGGATGAAAAAAAGATAGCCATAAAAATATCTGGAGACCAGTATGGTAAAGGAACTTCTCACTGGCAACATCTCCTTGCAGTGGGTGCAGTTGTATTCTCAGTTGTAGTAAAGACAGCTTTACAATATTAAAATTATTATCTCTCCTAACTGTGCCTGCCCCAGTGCAGTTGTGTTCAGGTTAGCAGCAGTAGTGTCACCACACGTAGCATCAGAATTTTTGTTAGGTCTAATTCTTCTCACAGCTAGTTTAGATGATCTGGCAAAGCTGTACATCAGGTCAAAGGAAACCCATGAAATTCCTGGGAAATTACCCTACTCCAAACTTACTGATTTTCATTACAGACACTTTCCTGTTAAAAACTATGTGATTTAGGATTCATCACTGGACAGGTGTTAGAACAACATCAGGCTTTATAGAAATAGAAAAGAAGCCTCAAACATTTTCTCAAAGGCTGAGCTCATACTGAGAATCTCCAAAAGGCAGATGGTCATGAAATGTCCTTGAAGTAGACCTGCCAGACCAGGTGGAAGAGATCCTTTTGAAGAAGAGCACCTGATCCTGTGTGGGAATGATGGAGCCTTCCCATCATTTGTTTAGTCCTCAGGTTTTGACAGTTGCTTTAGCACTGTAACCTTGAGCAGAGTGAGCTTTCTGATAGTTCTTCCCAGATATCTCATGGTCAGAAGTGTATCATAGTCCAGTGTTTCCTGAAAAAGACTTGAAATTTGAAGTTGAGAAGCAAAGAGAGGTGAAAACACAAAGTCTGTCCAGTTTCAAGTCAAAGAAGGCATTTTCCATCTCAAAGACATGAAGTATGATCAGGGCAGACTGTTCAACACCTCCATTGTGACAAGGCCAACTTCATACACGAAATTGAAGGAAATTCTGATGGGAATGTGTCCTACATGGAAAACACAAAGCAGCGACTTCTTCCAACCTACCAAAACCAGCTGATACTGAGATTCTCTTCTCATGCTTTGGGGATTAGGATTTCTGAATATGAGGTTGTACTTAGTTCAGTTTAAAAAAAAAAAAAAATCCCTAATGCTTCATTGTTAAGAAGCAAAAAAAAGTGTTAATAGTATTTTTACCTCAATTATTACTAGATTTCAACATTATTACAGAATCCATCAGAATAATGAACCAATTTGGTAATAACTTCCTCTCAGCATTTATAACAAGCCCTTACACAGCTTCTGTCCATTAAATTTCAGAGAATATGTATTTGTATAATAAATAAAGGACTCTTTCCTTGTGAAGGAATTAATAAAGTAATATTTGAAAGAAAAACTTACCCCTCTAAACCAAATAAATATGCAGGATTATCTTGAAATTAATAAAACAATTGCTATTGTTTGCATGGGGAAAATGTGGCAGCTTTCAAGTTTTACCTAAAAACTAGAATTTAGCTATTCTTTTGTCCACTATGCCCCTGTTTCATTAATGTGCATGTCTGACAGCAGGTCTGAATGCACTTTCTTCTTCTCATCACTGCTCTAGCTTTATTTTCTCCAAAAGTCTATGCTGCTTCTTTAATCCTTTTAATAGGAGAGAGGGATGTGTTAAATATTTTCTTTCTCTGAGTATTAAATGTTTTGCCAGTGCATTTAGAGCTAAAATAAAGGTGTGGAGGGTTTTGATAGAAAGCAGGCTGTTGGGTAAACAGGGCTGCTACTGGAGAAAGAGAGCAGGATGCTGGCATGTGGTAATGGTTGGGAGCAGATAAATGGGAAACAGCTGAAGTACCCCCATGATTTTGCTCATCTGAAGTTCAGCAAACATCTACAAAAAAAAAAAAGGGGGGGAGTTTTGCTTTTAAAATAACAGACATGACTCAATGGGAGCAGGATCAGTCTAGTAGCTGCATTGTAACTGCCTTAGGAAAATAGTGGATACCTTTAATATCCCAGTGAAATACATACATATTGGTAAGTCATAGCCAAATGTGAAATCACTGTATAATAGATCAATAATGCCTTTTCTAAACTTTCTGTGCTGAGGAACTTAAAATGTCAAAAAAAAAAAAAAAAAAAAAAAAAAATTACAAAATTTAGAATTACA
>JAOEHY010012576.1:1887-46142 GCA_025447955.1 Psilopsiagon aurifrons
TTTATGTTGAGGACACCAGAACTGCACACAGTACTCCAAGTGAGGTCTCACGAGAGCAGAGTAGAGGGGCAGGATCATCTCCCTCGACCTGCTGGTCACGCTCCTTTTGATGCAGCCCAGGATATAGTTGGCTTTCTGGTCTGTGAGTGTGCAGTGCAGCCGGATCATGTTCATTTTCTCATCCTGTCAGCAGTTCTGTTTAGAGTGGAAAAGTTGCTAAAATTGTGGCTGTTTCCCTCTCAGTGCAGGTGTATTTCTCTGGATGAGTACATAAAATGGAGATAAACTGGATGAGAAAGTAAAATGGAGATACCTTTCTTTAGATAATTCTTTCTAAACCCATCCCTTCCATGTGGCAAGAAGTGAGAATATACAAAGGCTAGGAAATCTGGTTTAAACAGTCTCTCTTTGTTGTATGACCACACCACAACTAAGTACTTGAAATTTTACACTGACCTTCTGAAAGACTTGAACTGCTATGTCCAAAAGGAATATTGTAACAAAAATGATCTGGGGAGAAACCTCTGCATTTTCCTCTAAATGAAAGAGGAGAGGTTATTTGTGTCCTTTAGGGCAGGATGTCCTATTTTGAAAGTAGATCAAAAGGCCAAATTTCAGGCTGATACATATCAATTAAATCCTCTCACTTTAATAGAGCAGCTGTGATATTTGGTCATGTTTTTAACTTGGCAAGGTACTGTGGTACTGAGAATGGTGGTACATGATTATTTTAGCTTTTGGTAAGTTTTAGCTTTACAAATTGGAGACATGGCGTTACATACCAGCTCTTCTAGTGCTAGTCCTCCTTGCCCACCTGTGAGAGAGGGGAAAGGAGCAGCACCACAGGATCTGCTCACACCCTTCCTGAGCTGTCCTAACGGTGTTGAGAAGCTGTGCATGAGAAGCTTTGTGCAGCCAGGAGTTGTGTAAGTAAAGTGAGTTCTTGGATAGTAGGTCAATTGTCATGAGGTCAAGCTATCTATTGAGCTTGTCCAAGATAATCAGACCTGTTGGAGACAGTAGAGTTTGCTCTCTGCAAGGGAACTCTGATCATCTTGTACAATCCCCATTTCTGCGGTTTACTGTGATTCTGCTGTTGTAAAATGTGATGCTTTGTAGGCCAAAACTAAGTTAAGTGACTGTTGGTCATCTTTCCTTTCATTTTAGCCTGTAAAGTTAGGAGGCACTAGAAAATAAGTGCCTTTCAAGAAAAGCTAAATAAAATTTTTCCATGTTTTCAATCTGTGGGAGCTTCAAGTTTCCTTCTAGATGAAAGGAGAAAGATTAGCAATGGAAAGAGAGGGGCTGCCTGTACTGAAGTGTTTTTCAGGTTCAGTGGAGGCTGGAGGTTTTAGTGCTGCTGCTGTTTGGTCATCTGCTAAAACTTCAGAATACTTTACATACACCTATCCTGCATCAGATGGGTCCTTGTACTCAGCCCATTGTCAAAACCAAAATGCATAGACGGGAGCAGTGTTCCTTTGAGGATGTTTTTATTGAGGATGTTTGGTATGCAGGGTTTCATTAGCGTAATTAAATGAATGCCAGCAACATGCTTCCTTACATGGGCCTGCAGAGAGCTATGCGAATGGCTGAAGGAAGCAGGTCTGAGCTAGATGTGACTGTGTTTGCCTATGCTTGGGCTTCTTTTAGTCTCCTTACTGTTGTTCTATAACACGCACATTTAGCTCTGACATAGTCTGAGGGAAATACCTGTAGACAATTGAATCAAAATGTGAGAGCTTTTCCTTCTGCCTCTTACTTATTAATAACATTTCCTTGTATTCTGCATTGTCCTCATTTTTAAACTGTTAAAGATAACCTGAAGTTTGCTGGGTGGACTATGGAACTGCTTGTATGGCTCAGCATCTCAGCACTGTTTATTGTAAGTTACCTAGGTCAACAGTGATTGATACAACTAATGTAAGTTTTTTTCCCTTGAGGAGTTATGTGGGTTTTGTTTGGTTATGTGTATTGTGGGTTTGTTTGTTTTGCTTTGTATGTTGCAGAGTGGTGTTAATGCTTTATCAGATCACCCATGCTTTGAAGATCTTGTGGTTTATTCCACCAGTCTTGGTATGCACACTAGCTGTATTTTGAGGGGAGCCCCTGTCATTGACTGCAGTAGGAGAAATCTGCTCCATTTCTTGGATGAGAAGTAAATTTTGCTTTGCAGTGACCTGGTGAAAGGGTAGTGACTGATGAGAGAGCAGAATGAGGTCTTGAGACTAAGGGTTATGCACAGGAATGGTATTTCTGACAGCGTGTATTTAGGAAATATCTTACAAGGCTAGTTCACCTGTCTGCAGAGAGGCTGGGAGAATGAAAGGCTCCTCTGGAGCAAAGTTTAGTGCTTGCTCTGAATTAATGTCTGCTGGAGTCTCTTCCTCTGGCCATTGAATGTGAGCAAAGCAGTTGGTTTAAGTGTGGGAGTTCTGTTGCAAAGCATTGTAAATGTAAAAGTGTAATTTGAACTTTAACAGCAGTTTTGAGTGTAAAAGCACATAAATAGAGGAGCACTTTTTGCAGGGCCATGGATCTTAAACTGATGGCACTAAATCTGCAGCAGTATCAGAGACCATTGCCAGCAAAAATAAGCAAATCTCTTGGGAGTTTAGGGTGGACCACAGCCTTCCCCCACCACTTTTTCCTGCTAGCACAGCCTGTCTTAGAAGCTGCCTGATGCTAGCAAAGGCATTTGGCAATTTGGATTGTGCAGCAGGGGAAAGTGTATGGTGGGGACCCAGTATGACTTGGCTGTGGATTGTTTACCCATAGGTTTCATTGACCACTGTATGTTCAGGGGTTTGCAGTTTAAGAACTACAGATCTTGGTAACTCTTGTAGGGCCAAACTAACTTTTGTTTTACCAACACATGAGAGAAGGAAGCCTCAGATTCCTCATAGAGAGGGAACTGAATTCCTTGTTCAATTTGTAATGGACCTTTTTTTTTGCAGAAGCTAATTTATGCATAGTAGATACATGACTGTGAAGCTGTGACTTACCAGCATGATTTATTGCAGTGTGTTGCTCAGCGAGTCACTTCCTTACGGATCTGCTGTGTATTTTTATATGTTTACCCTTTGCAACTGTGCGTGGGTCTGCATGACAGCTCCTGGGTCACACACCCTGTGTTTCTTCCCACTTCAGACTGTCACAGGCTGGCCGTACAATGGATGTGTGTGTGTTGTGCATCACCATGGTATCTGGGGGTCACTTCTACCTCCATATCAGCTACGCTGCTGCGCTCTTTCTTTGCTAGGGTACCAAGTGGCCCACAAACAAATGTACTGTCGTAGCTGAGAGAGCAGTGGAGGGAACTATGGGACAGCAGTGAAAGGCAGAGGGGAAGGAAGAGACTGCCAAGAGTGAGAACTGGTTGTCAGTACTGTGACATGTCTGTCTTGGCTGACTGAGAGTACCTTTCAGTAGCAAACTGGGCATCCCTGATTTCCTCATATTTTGGTACACACATTTATATGCATGTGAATAAATCAGATCCCAAAGAGGTTATGGTATTTAAGGTTGTAGAGCAAGTAGGTGAGAAGGTGAAATCTCCAGGAAGCTGATCTGTAATTTCCGTAATCCAAAATTCGTTCTCTATCAGATACAAAGAGCTTTAAGGAAAATCATTAAGGGAAAGTTTGTAGTGATTACAGTTTGATTAGTCACTGGAAAATACATGAGTTTCTTCATACTCTTCTGTGAATCCTTGCGTTAAGTGGGGGTGATTCACAGGCGGGAGAATTCATGCTCTGAGAAATCCTTCTTTGAATTTGCAAGTGTTTGTTTCTCTGTAATACAAGCATGGGCGTTTCAAGGAAGGTTCTGTTGAGGACATAAGATGATTTATCTCTTTTTTTTTTTTTTTTTTAATTGCCTTTTATGTGAAGAGGCAGTCTGCTTTTGTAAAATGATTTAAGGCATAATTTAATCCCTTAAGCTTTGGAAAAGTAAGATCACCTGTGGTTTTTTTGATGTTTTTGATTCACTGCAGACTACTCAAGAAATAAAAAATGGCAACTAGTGAGCATTTAAGCACACAAGAAGTAGTCTTAAAGCTTTGGAAGGCCATGTTTAGGAAAAGTTCGTGTAATATATCAGCTGTTAAAATGCTTTTTGTGTATGCAGAGCAAGAGGTTAGGGTAGAGGTAAAGTTGAAAGAGAAAGGGGAATAGATGTGTTAGTACTAATGTAGTCTGAAAACTTTTTATTTCCCTAAGGATGAGATACCTGTGTTTGGGAATGGCACAGATGCAGGCCTCTTGTCAATGTAATTGCAAACTTACGAAGCAGAGGAATAGAGGCTAATTAAGTTGAGGCTTTGGATGCTGATGGTATACCTCAGTGTAACACACAGTAACCATTCCCATTTTCCTCACTACAGAACTTTATTAAGGCATTAGAGCTGTCTTATACCTTTTTTCATTTTTAAGAGAAAGATACGACTGACAATGAATAAGATTTCATTTTAGAGTTAACATGGACTGCTAATTTCACATTGTCTCTTCTGGTTTTGTTTCTGTAATGTTTTTATTGAGTTTGTGGAACAAAACAATTGTGGCCCACTTTTTAAGTACATTTGCCATCTCAAAGTCATTTGTTGTTACTGATGTTACATCTAACCTATGAAAAAGAATTATTATAGATGGTTAAGTTCACTTGAGATTTTCCTCTTGCTGAAAAGAGATTTTGCAGAATTTGTCCTCTGGAATGTGATTTAAGAAAAAAAAAATCCAATATAAAACCAAGTTGAATTTTCATGTTTCACGGGTATATTAAACATGGGAGTGGATGGAAACCAAGCGCTTACCTAGTAAATTCATGTTACGTGTAGAATTAGAGTCTGTGGGAGCTGATCTGATTTTTCTTGATCTGGAAGTTTGCAAAACTGTGTTTGTGTTTTCAGATTGCATTACAATGCCAACCAAAAGTCACTAGTTTCTGTAAAATGTGGCATCTGGATATTTAATGATTAGAGCTCATTGGAGAAGTAGTGCATCTGTAATACAGTTGTGTAGATAACAGGACCAGATAACGGGCCACATACAATTTACAGGGTGAGGTGAAATGCAGGGACATAGAATTTAATGTAATGGCAATCTTATGTATGTTCCCACAGTCGGTGCTGTTCCAGCTAACAAGGTTTGTTTTTTTTTAAATCTTGTTGTATTTAGTGAATTTTATCCCTAAAACTAAATTTTGCTAATTTGGCTTTTAAAATCTTTTCTAATATGACCTGCTAAAGAGAGGAAATTTTGGTTCTGCATATCCTTTTGGCTGTCAGATACCTTGAGAAACTTAATAACCTAACATCTAAAAGGCTATTTATGGAAGTGGCTTGCATTCTTTAACATAGATGGGGGGGGGTGTTGCTTTTTTTTTTTCATAGGCTAAACAGCCCAGTCATTTAGTTGGCATTAACAATTTTACTCACGTGAACTTCCTCTATGAGGAAAAATGTAATCCTGCTCCCCCCCGCCTTTGGATAAGATGGTATGAATATTTATAGCATCTCTGCCTTTTTGGGAGAAGTGGTGAATATCTATATATTCTGCTGAGGAACGTGAAATGAGTGCTGCTTTTGGCTTGAATGTTAGACCTGACATTGCTAGTTTCCAGTAGTGTCTTTGGTGTTTTATTTTTTCCTGCTAGTGCAATTTGTCTGAATTTCCTTATCGTTTTAGACGTAATAAATAAACTCACATTTGCTTTCTGTATTCTGAATACTGTTAAAAATCAGGATGTCATTGCACAGGTGGATCCACGTCTTGCTCTTTGTGGAGTATCTGCTCAAAAGAACATTAAAATTCACCTTTTTCTGTTTTGAAATTGCTGTGCTCCAGTTGTTACCCAAGGGATCTTTGTGTAAGTCTTCTGCCGAGTATTTAGAGCTTGGTTTCTGTGGTCAAATGAAAAAATGAATGTGTGTAGCCTTTAGCTGTTTTCAAATGATTTCTTCGCTTTAGCAGCTCAGTTCTGCAATGTTTAATGCTAACTTAGAACAGCCAGACTTCCTGTCAGAAAATAGAGGCTGGGATGAACTTCATGGACCTGCCTGCGGTTGATACTGGGCACATAATGTAAATTTTACCCTGTTCTAATCTCATTTTGTGAAGGTGCCTTTTCATTTTTTGAATGTGAAACCAATAGCTATTTGACAAATATGGCCCCTTGAATTCAGAGCTCAAACTGGGAAGGGCTGTAGTATATTGTTGCTTTATTAAGCAGTCAAGTTCTGTTTTATTGTCTGCCTCTAGGTGCTACTGAAGGAAAGGTAACAGGAATTCAAACCCGTAAGTGTCTGACTAAATGCCACTGCAGCCAGTTTATTTGAATGGGAATCAATGGAGTTGTTGGGGTATTAAATGTTTATTGTTAAGTTTATGGCAGTAAAGAGCTGTAACAGGCACTCTGGAAGGCAGTGAGCAATTAATCTGTGCAGTCTCTGAAAAATAGCTATGTAGTAGTGTAATGATGCATTGAATTAACCTATTTGCTGAACAACACACAACAGCAGGAGCTAAAGTTCAGCAGCTTTTGGCTCTGAACTGCAGTGAATACTGCACCTCCAGATCAGAGCCTGAAACTGAATGGTAATTCAAAGTGCCTTGGAGTCCAGCCTTGTTAAAGAACCACTTGAGGGAGTTGTCGGAATCAGTAGGTGACGGACGAGGCTGCCGAGGCGACGCTTCTAACCCGTGGCAATAACCACATGAAAGAATGGATGAAATAAAAGCTGGTATTTTAGGTTTTCAGAGTGACACTAGACTTCTGAACTGTTTGGCTAGAGATCGAATGCATTGGCAGTGTCATCCTTGTCTTGCTGCGTGTGAGTCAACTTCTCTACAGGGCATACTTTGATTTTTGCTTCCTTGGGAAATGCACTGTTTTACAGAAATCACACCTGCAAGCTTATTGAGTTTCATCTGACACTGCAAGCTGCTTATGTCCAGGTCTGTGCCTTTTTTCAGGTGTATCAGGGCCCAGCAATATCTGTCTGAGAAGCCTAGTCAGGATACAGCTCTGCAATTAGCATGTGGGGTTGAGAAAGGGGAAGGCTCCATTAGTGCAAGGCAGTGAGAAGATAGAGGCGGTGTGCTTGTAGTTCTGGTGCAGATATGAAGCTGCATTTTAACTGTTCAGTGACAGATTGTACTATAAAAAGTTCGCAGTAACTGTGTGGCAGCTAAGTTGGTACAGCTGATTTACTAATCTGAGTCTGAAACATGCTGTGGCTTTTCCTGGCCTGTTCCTTTCTTGGTTCAGTTGGGATCAGCTGTTCTGGAGTTAGTGGGCATTGTTTGGAGGGTGCAGATGACCCCAGACTACCTGGGGAGACAGAACTGAGTGCCAGACCAAAGTTTATGCTTGCTGTGCATGTGTCTTTTCCCTCTCTGATTTTCTGCCTTGGCTTTTCTTTCAGTAACACAGAATAATGCATCCTAAATGACACTATGAAAATGTCATCAAAATATATGCTGGTAGTTTTCACTAATTTTCTGAAATGATAACATGTATTATTTCTTCATTTCTGTAAAAATCTAAAGAATGTTTAATAAAACTTGTGTTTTATACATCTGTTTTGTGTATTATTTGAGTAAATGTAATGATAACTTGGCAGGACACACATAAGATGTTGTCTCTGTTTACTGAATGTTTAGCAACTATGGTGTAGTAAGCTCTTTTTCAAAGGCCAGTTGGGGAAACAATAATACTGTTACCAGTGTGAAACCTGTGCATACAGAAATCCTTGTGCCTGTATTTATATACCATATGTTCACACAGGAGAATGGGATGGTGGGGTTGAATGGTTGTAATGCAAGGGAAAGAACTGCAGCAAGTATATATGTAATGGAGGGAAGACATTGAGTAAGTTTGTATGTTTGTTTCAGAGGTCAGTATGAGGTAAGAGCTACTTGAAATGACAACTTCAACAGCAGTTGTGAAATCTGTTACATTTGTGCTTATAGTTTATACCTTGAGGGAAGCTTTGTGGTGTGATGTTCATGTGTGTGGATTTATAGGATTCTTAAGTGAAAGGTCTGTCTTGATTTGCAGTTGCAATTGTATTTTCAGCAGGGATTTGTTGAGTGAAGGGAAAGCAAAGAAGGTGCCTCTTGCCCATTATTAGAATGAGCCAGCATGGTGCATGGTTTTCTGCAGCCGTGCAAATCCTTCCCTCTCTGTTTGGGCACTTTCTGTCTCTACATCTTGATTCATCTCTGCTGATATTAATGTGAATGGGTGGGCTTAGATCATAGAATAGTTGGAAAGGACCTTAAAATCATCACGTTCCAACCCCCCTGCCATGGGCAGGGACACCTCACACTAAACCATGCCACCCAAGGCTCTGTCCAGCCTGGCCTTGAACACCACCAGGGATGGAGCACTCACAACTTCCCTGGGCAACCCATTCCAGTGCCTCGCCACCCTCACAGTAAAGAATTTCTTCCTTACATCCAATCTAAACTTCATCTGTTTAAGTTTGAACCCGCTACCCCTTGTCCTCTCACTACAGTCCCTAATGTAGAGTCCCTCCCCAGCATCCCTATAGGCCCTGTTCAGATACTGGAAGGCTGCTCTGAGGTCTCCAGGCAGCCGTTTCTTCTCCAGGCTAAACAGACCCAACCTTCTCAGCCTATCATCTTTTTCAGATGGATATTCAGACACACTGCTAGGGATCTAGGTGAGACTTTGGATGGTAAGAGGATTAGGGTTATCAGAAGGAGCTTTTGGTCTCTGTTCATTTATGGTCATATAATGAATTTATTTTAGAGGTTTGCATCTGAATTTAGGGGCCTTGGCCAAGCAGATATGCAGATCTTAGGAGATGTTTTCACGGTTTGAGGGGGTGGCTGAGACATGGAGGTTGAGAAATCTAAAGCTCTATCTTGAAGATAATTACACTTGGAAAAATTAGTTTAGGAAAGATGCTTGTGTCCTGTGATTAATTCAGGTTAATCTTTGAGGTCCCATTTTCTGAATGTAAGTTGTTTAATGTCTGGGAGAAAGGAGTGTCTGATGGAAAGTTTGGCCTGGGATACTTTGCAGAGAATAAGAATTTTCAAGATGAATCAATGTTTTATTATCAGGATTTTATTGATGAATTTCCTTGCTTGTCTGTCCCTTGTTTCTGTGTTGACATCAAAGAAACCCAGCATTACACAGGCTGGAGCTTTAACCAGTGTTCAGCTCCCACTCGTTGGCAGCAGAGCTGCTTTTTCATTATGTTATTAATTGTCTTCTGTTTCTGATGAGGTGCTCATTTAAAACAGGGGTTATATTGTGGCATTCTTAAATGCACAGACAGAAACCCTCAGCTATTTTCCTTAGATCTTTATAAGTCTGATAAACACATTTCAAGAGCAGCCTGTAACTCATAAGTCAAGGCTGTCCAAAAGAGGGAAGAGCTGTTTATTTGTCTGGTCCACAGGCAGAACAAAACCACTTCCTCAGTTTTTCTAATAAATATCTTATCTTGAGAGTGCATATATTTCTATTTCAGTGCTGCCTCACTACTGTTATGTAGGCCATGTAGCTAGGGTTTGTTGAAAAGGGAGCTGCCTTGAGAAAGGACATTCTTGTGCAGTATTCCCATTCTGCTGTGCTCTAATATGTACCTGTGTTCTGTAGAAAGCAGCAGGCTGAAAGTGGTACAACACATTATGTAAAATGACAGAGATCTCTTTGGTGTTATCCAGGAAAGAACTGAAACAATTATTAGGCTGGGTTTTTCTCTTTACATTACTAGTTCAGATATTTTTCTTGCAAGTGCCAGTGACTATACTAGCTGACAAGGTCTATCTAAGATATGATGCATAATTTTTAGGTGGGTAAGTTGGAAGTTGTATCTTTTTTGTCTCTGAAATGTTGTCATGGCAATTGGAAGTTTGTTGCTGAGAGTGTGTGCCATTTGTGCAGTCATGTCTTCTGTAACCTGGAGGGGCCGTGTGTATACACTTTGTCCGTGGGTAATCGGTGATAGTGAAATGATAAAGCCGGTGTAATCTGCATTTCTTGACCAATAAAAATCTCTTAAGTTTATATATAGAGATATTTTATATATGTATGCATGCCTTGAGTTGTTCATCTTATTGTATCAGGCTCTGTTGGAATATAAGTGCAGTTCTGCTGACTGAATGTTGTTTCTTTTCAGTGGATCTGTTGGAAATAAAAGAAATTCGCCCAGGAAAGAATTCAAAGGACTTCGAGCGCTGCAAAGCAAAACAAAGAGAAGAACACTGCTTTACTATTTTTTATGGTACCCAGTTTGTCCTCAACACCTTAAGTTTAGCAGGTACTTTTTTTCTTCTTTGTTTCTTCTTTAAACCTACCAATGGAAAAAATCAAATACACTGATGGAACAATGATTCAGGGAGTGCTGTGGTTTTGACTTGTGCAGTTCAGGAGTGCACCAGGTGTTTAAAGTCTGGAAACATAGCTTTTACTCGTCCCTTCTGAACCATGAACTGCTGCATTTGTAATGTCTTCCTTTCAAGTAGTGTATTGCATGAGTGTAGTTTCTGATTTGCTCAGTCATTTCTAGCAAGGTAGACTTCTGCTGATTAAGTATCTCCAGTAAACTTTTCAACATAACAGCAATGCATTTGCTGTTGTCTTCAGTTGGCCAGAATATTGCCCTGGCATTTTTGGTCTGACCAAAATGGTTCTGGTAACAGTAGTCATAAAGAGTTATAATACAGCTGTATCACAGAAACTTTTGTGTTGCCTATGAACACCTGGAAACTAATTGAGAAAAATGAAGTTCTTGTTTGAGTTATGTGTGTGCGTGTCACCTAGTAATACTAAGCCTCTTCTAAAAGAGGTTTACTGGGGGACTGTAAGTAAAAGTGGAAGGTGATAAACTGTAAATTAAGAGTTCTGTGTGACACAGAGGGAAGTTGTATCCTGTACGTATGGAAAGGGTTTGGGGCAATTCTTACTTCAGGTGAGATTATCCATGGTCACAAACCCAAAATTTTAACTTTGAAATTAAAAAGGATATGAGTTCTTACAGTGCAGGCTGAATACAGTTTTCTACTAATGGAGTTTACTAAGAGATGTATCTTCTAAATAGTTGTGATGGATCCTTGGTTTAAAATCATACAGACCATTTATTTGAAGTGGCGTGTTCCTGCACAGGACAGTGGGAGCTACTTGTCATTTAAATAATTAAATTAAATGGGAGAAAAGGTGAGTGTTTTGTAAGTGTTTTAATGCTAAAATTGCCTTTTTAAAAAGGGAATTAATAGATTGGAGTACTAGAAGACTTTCTTTTTGTAGTCTGATGCACTGGAAATTAAAGACTACTCATGACACTGTTGTAGGCTTTTCACTTTAAATTGATTTTATCATTGTTGGCTGAAGTCTGTGAAAATTTTCAGTAAGTGGCTGTGGTTAAGTGCAGCTGTGCCAGATTGACTTCCCCTAACCTCCATCTCCATCCCTCTTCCATGGCAGTTGTCAAAACAGGACTCTGACAGTGCTTTGAAAACACTTGGTGCCATGAGATATGTTGATATAATGCTGAACGGCAGAACAACGTATTATAACTTTCAATTAAGGGGGAAATCAACAAGGAAAAGGAAGTGTTTTGTCGTGGTTTCTTTAAACAATATGAAATAATTGTTACTTAAGGGGAATGGTAGCTGTCATAAAGGGCAGAATTGTCTTGGGAGCCGAATTGGTTTGGCAGTGGTAGCTAGTTTTCTTTCCGAAATTGTAACAAACTGGAAAACATTTCCATGGGGAGCGGAGGCTATGCTCTAGCTTCATCCTTGGGGAATAAAGCATTGTTTGAAAATATGTTTAAATAATATGTAACCTTCATCTTTTGAGAAACTGTTTTGCTTTGAAGGCAGTTAAAAGAATTGCACAGATTACAGTTCCTGTTGAAAATGGTTTTTCAGAACTGGTTTAATTGAAAATGTTTTCATGAAATTTCAGAACCAGCATGCTGAAGAGAATAGACTTTCCCAGCTGAAGGCTGTAATGATAGTATCTCATCTAAGGGCCCAAAAGGTGGTTTCAGCTTAACTGTGGTATTCCTTGGGCAAGGCTATATCCAGCACACAGTTCATCATCTTGGTTCTGTTAGGTCAAAGCAATATCTAATGTGATCACATTAAACAATGTGGAGGACTATTCTGGTTTGGGAAATGAAAAGGCCAATTATACCTAAAAAACCCCAAGGCAGTGATAAACTGATTTGTAAGGTTGGGAGGAAGATGTATCTGGCTTCTGGTGTTAAGCTGCATAAAGAATTTTAGACCTTGTTTAAACTTTACTTCTATTAAATATGTTCTGTAAGCTACACCAGTTTTGTGCATTGCTTCCTTCCCGTTCCTCTTGCCTAAGTGTAGTCTGGAACAATTTGTATTTAAAGGCAAGGTTAGGACAGACATGAAGTGGTTGTCTATCAAACACTAGTTCTTTACAATTTATTTGTCGGTTGCTTGGAATATAATGAACTAGCTTTATGCTGCGCCACACTGAGTTCTTTTGCTGTGTGCTTCAAGCTGCTCTACACCTAGGTCCCTGGGCTTTTGCCACCTGTGAGACAGGAGAAAAGAAAACAAATTTGACTGTGTTACTATAGGACCTTACCAGCACTTTTGTAGTCTCTCTGCTGAAATATTGAAACTTGCATACCCTGATAAGCAGACTTCTAAAAGAAGGTATTTTTTTGTCAGAGCTTTCAGAGTTAACATCCCACCCCCAAATTTATGCCATTTTTATTAATATTATCATTAGCAATGTGAAGCTATGCAATGATATTAAAGAGAAAGATTCGTCAGCCACTTTATATACTGAGGTTTGTCTGATCATCTCAAGTTTGTGCCTTGGTTTTGTGTGGATTTTGTGTTGACGTTTCTTATAGCATATTGTTTTTTTCAGCTGACTCTAAAGATGATGCTGATAGATGGTTGTGTGGCTTGAATATCTTGTATCAAGAGGTCATGAGTGCTCCCACACCTGCAATCACAGAGAGGTATGTGGACATGTTTTCACTTTGTGAGACTTGACATTTCTTTGGAATTGAAAGTGGAAAACCTGAAAGAAACAACTGCTCTCCATTGGCATATGACACAGAAAAGCTCATGTGTAAACTCTTTGTCTGTTTTGCTATATACATGTTCTGGTATGCCACTCTCCTGTGTCCACTAATGCAGACTTGTAATTTACCCTTTTTTTGTATATCCACACCAAGCCAAAAGTCTCTTACTGAGATCACAAAAATAGCTGGTGTAAGTGTGCATTGACTTCTTGAAAAATTGAAGTGTCTTGTGCAGTCACAGTAGGCTTGCTTTAGTAGATGTCCAAATGCATTGTATGGCAATGTGACCAGCTGACTCAGCCAGCCAGGTTGAAAATGAGCTTTTTTAGGTCTGTCTTTTTGGCATCCAGCCATACGATGGTGGAACTGCGCCCTTAATGCTTCGTAGGAAGCTGCATGTGAAAATACTCACGCTCAGAGTGCCAGTTTTGTTGAAGAACTCTTTAATGCTATCTCTGTACCTGATTGCTTTTCATCACTGCTGACAGTTTTGTTTGTGGTCACTGCTGTTACTTGTTTTGAGGATATGCACTGTCTTTGCTTGCTACTTGACCAGTTTTAGCTCTCACGTTGATATTATCTTTACCTACTTGCTGCTCCAGTTGGGGAGACAGCATTCTTACCTATTCTCATCTACTCCATGGTAATGTAGCAGGCTGCTATACAGAGTGCTACTGGATTCTAGGCTGTGTTTGTGCAGCAGAGTGATTTCTGTAGAAGCTGAGGATAAACTTTACTAGTGACATTTTAGCTCAAAATTGTGTATGTGTGTGTCTGTGTATTTACTATTAATGCTGTTAATAGTATGTTGCTGTGCACCTAGTGCGGACATGCACTCTAATGAGGATTTTCTTTAAGATTCTCTAAAGTCCTCTCCTCCCCTCCTAATTGTTAATTTTTATGCATCTAACATATCTTTGACCCAGCAGCCTCAGCTGGCATAAATCTTGACTTGATGGAGTTACTCTATATTAGCTGAAGTTTTGTCTTGCTTTACCACTTAGATTTTTACAGCTTCTGGTTGCTCATTTGCTTCTGTCCTGCCCACCCTTCCTGTGTTGTTTATGTGGCTTTAAAATGCAGTATTAAGCAGAGCAGCAGAAAAGTATATATTTACAAAGGCAGTTATAAAACTGGCTGAATCATTAGATACTACACTGGAAATGTTTTGCTTTATTATAGAGATGTATCTTATGGCTCTTAAGTGTTTCCATTGAATTTCCTCTGTGGATTTTGGTATTCAATGGCTGTGTTTTCTTTGTAATTCTTAGATTAAACCTTTTTTTCTTTTTTCCTCCTTTTCCACAAGCTGGCTGAGAAAGCAGATCTATTCTGTTGATCAGACTAGAAGGAACAGGTAAGAAGCTCTCTCTTCAGTATATTTTTAGTGAACTTTTGTTGCAGGTTCTAACATGAATGAAAAGAAATAAATCTTTTTTTGTCCAATATGTGAAATGAAAGCCCTGAAAATAGTGTTTGTTCTTGCTTTAGCAACGTGAGTTTTGCCTTTTACTAAACACAGTGTGTTCATACCACTCACTCGTGTTCATGCATGTGGTATAATGAAGCAAATGATGAAAAATATATAGTTTTGGTTTTTTGCCTAGAGTTACCATGCCAGAATGAGAGAAAGGAGTTGGCTTCTTCCAGTCTTACTGTAGAGATTCAGCTCATCTGTGCAGGCATGTTAGTTTGTTTGCTTCACAGAGGTCTTTGCCTTTTCATAGCCAAGTTGGAGCCCAGCAGGCTGGACTGTATAACCTGCTGTGAGCATTTATGTGCAGCTATGCCACCAGTTCTTCCTTCATTACTGAAATGTGTGTGCATTGGAGTGACTGCATTCTAATGCAGACAGATAGGAACCATCTTTTAAAAGCTGGTGTGGGCATTCATGACAATGAAAGTGCATAAGCAATGTTCAGCATGTGCTGCCAAAGGTCATTAGAAGATACACTGAGGATACGGATAGAAGGAAACCAAGTTAATGGTTTGGAATAAGGGCAAAATATTTATTTATTTATTTATTTATCTTTAAGCAATTGGCCTGGCTAAATGGGTTTGTCTCTTTCCCGCATATTCGAACAGAATATTAGAAGAGAATATAATTTGAAGTCAAAGAATCACCTCTGACCTCGTGCTTCTCATGTGAAGGAAGTCCCATGGGTTATAGCTCCCAGTGTGCTGTGCAGCTGCATATATCTGAGTTTCAGTAGTTTGCTTCAGGTCCATGTGTGATGTGGGTTTGTAGCTCTTTGAACAGTAAAGGAGACTATTTTTTCTCAGTGGATTCAGCTGCATACCTCTCCTTAGATTTGCGAGCAACCATGCAACACTGAGGAGAATGTTAGCCCCTCCTCTCTCACGTCTGTTACTTTACCATGATTTTGCTCTTTGCAACATGCATTTTATTCTAAGGTGTAATTCAGTATAGAAAAGCACACGTTTCCTCTCATTTAGGCATTTTCCTAAAATCAAAATAAAGTGTAATGCTTCATTGTGTGAATAGGACTGTGTTACTGCAGGAAATAACATCATTCTGCAGCAGCTTGTGGCATTGTGCACCTGGCTTCATTGTGAGCTGAGGAGCCATTTCAAAGCAGTGTTTCCTAAACTGGCCAGAATGGTGAAGGGGCAAGTACCATCATTTCCTGGCTATTGCCTTATACCTCCTGATGTATTTGAAAACTAGCCCTGCGGTAGGGACATGTTGGTGGGGATTATGAAGCAAACGCTAATCTTAGGGTAGAGCAGTGGCTGACAGTATGTATCTACTGAGAGGGTTTCCTTTGTTGCTTTAGGGTTTCATCACTACCAGGCAGTTCAGTTAGGATCAAGGGGCTTGCACTGTGTGGAGGGCAGTTTTCTGTTCTCTTGATAGGTGATTCATGCTTTCAGAAAAATTCAGGAAAAGAGTTTGTGCTGAGTTTCATTGTGTTCAGTGTTGCAGTTTCTAGGGAGGTTAATTGTAAAGGTTAGGCTTCCAGGCAAGTCCTCTTTCACAGATTGAGGTTTTTCCAGTGCTGACGAAGTCCCAGCTCTTTGTTTTGGCTTGCACTTGTTCTCCCTGAGGAAATTGCTTGTGCTTGGTGTTTAGGGTACAAACGAAGTGCTCCTTCTTGCTCCTAAAAGCAGTGTTTTTTTTCCAGAGGTCTGGCGACAAGGTGGAAAGCCAGGAATTTCCTGAGTTCTAATCTGGCTTTGGCATGGACCTTGGCTAAGTTCTTTCTTGCTTTGCCTCTCTCTCTCTACACAATGGAAATGAGAGTGTTTCACAGGGTTGATAGAAAATCTTATTAGCTGACTAGATACAGCAGAACTATGGAGTTTTGATATGTATTTTTTTTCCTCCCTTCTTTTTTCCTCAGTGTCAGTCTTAGAGAGCTGAAAACTGTCCTTCCCCAAGTAAACTTCAAAGTGAGCAGCATGAAGTTCTTGAAGGATAAATTTGCGGTAACTACCTGTTTGCTTCTATCTGTGTGGTGGTGTTAGTGGTGTTATTTCTTTTCAGGATGCTGCCTATATTCTTGCTTCTTACTGTGTATGGTTAAATAAACCGTATCAGTTAATTTCTCAGCTTGGCTTTGCCTATATCCAAGGCTATAAGACAATATAGGCATAAATGTTCCTTCTTTTCATTGTTTGGTTGACCAAAGCCAGCACTAGGTTTTGAGCTGATACTGTGCAAGTGTATAGGAAAGTGTTTTATCTTTAAAATTATTATACATAAAAAAGAATGTTTTGGGGTTTTTTTTTTTTTGGTTTTGGGTTTTTTTTTTTTTGCAATTTGGTCATGTAATAAACTCTTCACTTCAACTTGTGCTAATATGAATAACTTCTGAAAGTAATTTCCATTCCTACAGGAATTTTAAATATCCCCACCTTTTCCTGCTTTCCAACTCTCCACCCTTAAAGCATACATTCTTGCTTCTGTTGCTCCAGCTAACTGACTAAATGGGGCACTACTTCACTCTGTTTTTAGTGGAAACAGAATCAGGGTACAAAATGCAAGGCTAAAGATGTGGGTGGGGAGCACTAGGTCACAAACCAACTCTGTTTACTTGTTTTTGTTCTTAAAAAAATAACTGAATTAAAAAAGTCTCAAGGGGTTAAGACAAATGAAGTTGGAGTAAAACAAAATACATGAGAGGGTGGCAGCTGGAGTATGAGTAACTTGTTTGCTGGTTGCAAATTCTAAATTCTCCGTGCTGCTTTCTATTGTAGGAAATAGGTGCTCACAAGGAAGAGCTTAGTTTTGAACAGTTTCATTTGTTCTACAAGAAAATCATGTTTGAACAACAGAAATCGGTAAGCTTTTTCACAAGTAGTCTTCAGACTATTAAACTGCTTGATCAGAATAGAGTTAATGCTGATTATTTTTGTTTCTGTTAGTCACTTATTTTTTCCCCATTCTTGTAATAGAAAAAAGAGTACAGTCCTGTACTTGAAGTGTGAATAAGTCACCATCAGCAATTGTCTTAAGATAGCGACTCAGTTATTTGTGTTGCTTCTTGTGTGTTGGTAGTACAGATATGCACATGTATAATGGGGTTTCTAGGAATAACTTGAAACTGTAAGTTTGCTCAGGATGTGGAGTGTCTTTTCGTTGGCTAATCCTTCCATTGGTAGGAACAAGGGTTTTCCATACTTACATTAATGTTTTCTTGCTAAAACATTCTGTAAATCAGGATTTATCCTGAGCACCAAATAACAGCTGTTGTTCTCATTTTCTCTCATGCTTGGAGATTATGAGTGGTGGGTCCATTACAAGACATGCACCAGGCAGTTCTTGGGAGGTGGGAATTCTGTGGAATTACATTTGAGCAACTGTCTGACCACTGTTTCTATGTATTCATTGCACAGATTCATGAAGCTGGTGGAAACTGCCTACATTTAGTGACTCTGAATTTTAGGAAGCCTTTAAGTCTATGTGAAACTCAGATTTTGAAATCACTTGCATAAATGTCTGTTGATGATGTGCTTGTTGTTCAACTAGCTGTTAAAATAGAAGCTTCAATAGTCAAAGTCAGTGCTGTTTCTTTTGCATAGACCTTTCTTGTGCTGATTAAAAGTGATGCTGAAATTATTGTGAAGAAACAAAGAGTCTCCATTTACTGTCAGGGTTTTAGTTTTGGCTATGAAAGTCTAGTTAATTAGCTTAAGCAGAAAAAGTTGAAGAGTGGAACAGCGAGTAAAGAGGGTATCTGGCTTCCTTAAACTCTTGTTACCATCCCTTGTGGATCATTTCAAAGAAACTTCTCAATTTGCTCAACAACTGCTTTGGGCCACTTGGTAAGTTTCCTGTGATCTGTAACTATGCAGTGCCAAGCTGGAAGCAATGTGGGTTTTATATTCACATGAATAAATGTAATGGATTATAAGTAGTTCCATCTTTTTTTTGTTTGATATCAAACAATAAAAGCTCCAAAGAAAGTTAACTTGACTGTGTATAGAAAGTATGTTATTGACAGCAAGTTTTTTGCCTCAGCATTGCATGTGTTCACACTGAAAGGCCTGAAGTGCAGTTGTCAGCCTTGGCAGTATGTTTTCTATGTGTTTAATCAAAAATGCATCTTGCCAACTTGTGAAGCTTCTCTAGAAGAGACAGGCATATACTGCCCCTTCCCAAACCAATGGATTTTATTAGATGAAATTAGATAGAAAATTGCATATTGTTTTATTATTTATCTTTTCCCCTTTGTTGTTTATTTTAAGATTCTTGATGAATTCAAAAAGGATTCCTCTGTGTTCATTCTTGGGTGAGACTCTTCATTTGTATTATTTTTCTACATTTCAATATGGTTATAGTGCTGCAGGATTGTCTTTTAATTGCATCACTGTTTTTGTGTTCTGCTGCTTTAGTAAGTAAAATGAAATGATGCATCTTTTTGCATCCAGGAAAATGAACTTAGGTACTTTTCCCGGTTAATCACTTTCAGATGTATGTCAGGAATCCAGGAAGCTTCTTTAAAAGCTCAAAATACAGTAATTAGATAATACAATATTACAATATTCTATTGACATAATGAAAAGTTTCTTGGCGGTGGCAGCACATTTATACTATAAACCCAACATACAGATCCGTTGTCATTTTCTGCTATAACATCTGGTGACACTTCCTCTCTTATTTCTTTGCTTCACTTTCCTTTTGTGTATTTTTTTATTCTAAGAAATACTGACCGTCCAGATGCTTCAGCAGTTCATCTCCATGACTTCCAGAGATTCCTGCTACGTGAGCAGCAGGTGGGAAGGTTGCAGTAATTCTGAGTTCTTTTTCTTGAGGTTGTCAAGCACATTCTGTGTCCATTAAAAAAAAATGTGATGTGTCATAGAATATGATTAATGTAAGCTGTGACACTGGGCCTTACAAATATTTCTCCTTTGTTGCCACTGAAGTTCATAAGAACTACTACTTTTCATGTATGTAAAGACTCTGAAGTTGCACCAGAGCACGAGAGGGAAGACAAAGTTAAATAAGGTTTTAACAGATCTCTATTTAGTCATGTAGATAAACAGACAAGGATAGAAATGAGCACTAGATGTATGTCAGAGATAGTAGCCTGGCCTAGTTACAGCTGTCATTATAGGTACATTACGGGTAATGCCTTGGCCATGGCCCCGTTTTAGCATACATAAAAAGCTGAGCTGACTGCCTACATTCATGTCAAAGGTGATTTTCTATTGAATGGAGCCAGTTCAATGTCCCATGTCAGCAAGCAAATAAGTATGGATGGAGATTGGAACTGTGTCTGTACAGTCTTCTCTAGCACAGACACCATGGGAGAAAATTGTGCAGTACTTGTTAGGTGCTGCTACACTCCAGGTGTGCATATATGATTGAAAAGGGAGACCTACCCTTCCTGTATAAGCTTGCTACTTTCTTTTTCTCCCTGTTTCACAGTATTAAAAGAATGTTCAGATTGCACTTAGAAATGAGAGAGATTATAGTAGTATATATCTTGTGGGCCTCCAATCTTTATAAATGTACTTAGGTGGAGAGCTTTTTCTCCCTTAGATTTCAAAGAGGAAACTCTTAAGATTCAACAAAGTATATTGGCAGTAAACTAGCTAGATAAGAGAGAAGTAAGTCGCATCTGTAGGACTCTCTGTTCCTTGTATAATTTCATATAGAATAACACCACTTCTAAAGGTTTTACTATATTATTATTGTCTGAAGGAATCTTGGGCACACGATCTCAGTAAAGTCCGAGAACGAATGACAAAGTTTATCGATGACACTATGAGAGAAACTGCTGAACCCTTTCTCTTTGTTGATGAGGTAAGGTAGTGATACTTCCTAGTAGCGCCTATTGGACTTTTTCTTGTTAGCAGGTTTTTTTTTTGCTACATTGGATTTCTTTTAGTCTTTTGAGGCAAAAACATTTAAATTCAATATCTCTTTTTGTATTGTAGTTCCTTACTTACCTTTTTGCAAAAGAAAACAGTATTTGGGATGAGAAATATGATTCAATAGATGTGCAAGACATGAATAATCCTTTGTCTCACTACTGGATTTCTTCCTCTCATAACACGTAAGTCACCAAAAGTCCCATTCCCAGTCCCTGTTCAAACTAACCTAGTGTGTGTTAGGAGAAAGTAAATTATGCCAGATATACACTATGTGGATGTGTGAAAGTTCCTAAAGTGTGATCTGAATGTGGCAAATACAGTCTGTGGGACTTGGTTTTCCTTAAGATCTTAGAGGTTTTGAGATACAACTGAGCTCAGCTGTCAGAAAACCCAAACCCCGATTCCTGTTAGAAAAATAAAAAGAAGTCTTGAGTTGAAACTGTTCCAGCCTGTCTGCTTTCACAAATTAAAGTTACTGAAGGAGTTTCCATTTTTTCCAAGCACCAGCAGCCTCGTTGAGCTAGTGTCAGCACTAATTTTACCTGAACATAAGAAAGCCATAAGGACCCTACTTGTCCTATGAGAAAATCTGATACTGTTAGCATGATCTGAAGGGTAGTGAATTTGTTGCCTTGGGAAGGGAGGCAGTCATGTGCGCTATTGATATATAGTTTGATAGTTTACAGTGTCACAAAGTGGAAAAGATTAGGTCCTGAAAAGTAAAGGAATATGGAGACCTTAAATTACCACATCTACTGATCAGGGACTTGGTTATTCATGGCCTTTGCCAGCATAAGGATTAGAGCACAGCTGCCTGAGGCAAAGGAAGAGTACAATTTGCTATCCACGCTCTTTGTTATTTCTAGTTTATTTTACAGTCAGAACTTCAAAGGCCTTTTTTTTGTTGTCACTGGTTTTTAGGATTTTGTGCTTAGTAACTTAGATGCAGTTTTCTGTCGTTTGTGTTTAAAGGTATGTATCTGTCCCTTTTCCTTGGCAGTCTATAGTATGCAAGCTCTTCAGCCCAAGTACAAACCTATGTGGTTATGAATTTGGACTATCTTCAAATGAAGAAGATCTGCTCATAGAACATTGTAATAAAAAGAAAGAAGGTGTAAATAAAGGGAAGAGAGATGAACAAATAAAATACTGCAGGGAATGAGATAAAGTGTACGTGGATATAGCTTATAGGTATACTTTGAAATATAGGGCGGGTATCACTCTAAATACCTTCCACATCTCTCCAATATGGTTATGCCTCAGCATGATGAGGTTTAGGTAAGTTTCAGAGCTCATGAATTCCTCTCCAAAAATGTGTCAGTGTTGGTTGATGCTTAGATTGAGCCTTTAACTGCCTATGATTTGGTGCATTTAAAAGTCTGCTAGCATCAGGTTCAGCAGAGTCCAGTTCTTCCATCACAAGTAAAAAAAAAAAGGTGATAATAATAAAGACAAATTCAGCGTGCACTGTCCATGACAAGAGCAAAAATGTTGCAAGTGAGTGAGTGGGAAATGGTTGGAATTGACTGCCTGTCTTATACAATTTCCTTTTGCTCCTTAGATATCTGACAGGAGACCAGCTTCGAAGTGAATCCTCCACAGAAGCTTACGTCAGGTGCCTTAGAATGGGCTGTCGATGTATTGAGTGTGAGTAGAGACTTTTTGGAGTGGTTTGTAACACGCTGCCTATACCAGCAGAGTTTCCTCTGTTTACCAAGAAAGAAAAAAGAACTGAAATCAAGAACCAGTTTGTTTTCTGAAGCTGAAGTTAGTCATACAAGAAGCACTGATTCCCTAAATTGTTTTTCATATGCCTCACTGTTGCCCCATTCATATGCTGAATCCCATTCCCTTGGAATTTTAAGAGTGTATTTGTAAATCTTATTTCACTGTACATTAAAGCAATCTTGGCTGTACTTTTTGATAGCATAGGACTTGAACTGGAATCACTTGTGTAGCTTAGATAGTTTGTCTTAATTTTAATACAGACAAGCCCAATGCACCGAGATTTTTGTACTTTGGTGCCATTTGCCATTGTGTTCAACTTGCTTGTAAATCAGTTGAAGTCTTGTGTATTTGTTTTCCACCAACTGTATATGTATCTTCATCCCTGTACCTTACTTAAAAGTGTGAATTTTGTGTTATTTCACAAGCCACTTGCTACTGCCTTTTCAATTTGGCTAATGCAAATGTATCTCAAATTAGTTTCAGGTTTGAAAATGCCAAAAGAGATAAATTGTCTGCTTGCCACTTTTTGGAGTGTATTTATCCCTGGATAATTATTGTGAACTAGTGTGCTGACAGTATAGCTACCTGGATTCCTTATTCCCAGATTCCAATATGATAATGCTATGGGAAAATTTTATATTGTATTTGATTTGTATTGCTCTTACTTAACTGAGCTTAATTTCCTCTGTGAGAAATATAAATTAATCTAATAGAATATTTTATTAGAACATGAAAGTCTGTGACTCAGAACGTGCAACACCAAAGATTTGGATGTTTCTCTCTAGTAGAATTATTTAGGTAACTGTTTAATATCTTCCTTTTTCAACTGCTTGTGTTTCCTAGTGGATTGCTGGGATGGTCCTGATGGGAAACCCATCATTTACCATGGATGGACTCGGACAACAAAGATCAAATTTGATGATGTAGTACAGGCAATCAAAGATCATGCCTTTGTTGCATCTGAGTAAGCTTTGATTTATTTTCTTTAAGCCTGTTCTCATACACTTAGAACTTTTCAAACTTACTTTTTTATTCTAAAGAAAAAAGTAATAGGAGAATAATGACATTCTAGTAGTTTTCATTATTGCCAAATGTGGGTCTTTAATAGATTCTGTTTTGAGGAAAATTCCTATTACATAACAATTTTCTCGTCAGGAAGGTAGTGAGTGCCCTAAAGCTATCTCCTTGCTTGGGTCTTTTGTTAAACTGATGTGTGAAACATGCTGAAGTTTATGTCTTTTTAATGATAAAGTACTACAGGTGACAAAGGATATGTCTGTCAGGTGATGTTCATGTTCTCAGGGGGGTCTTAGCTGACAAGACGTAGAATTCAAAGCATGCCTCCTGAACTGATAACCTGGGCTTAAACCTGCATCTCTGCTTTGCCCTTCTATAACTTGTACTGAGATATCTTTAGCATGAAAACAAACACTGCCTAAAAACTGGGAAAGAGATAAGGCTGTGGTGTCCTGTTTTTCCAGTTTACCAGCTGGACATAGAGAAGTGTTATTTTGTCACATGGGACAGTGGCTGCACAGACATATTGTGTTAATGTCAACCATAATATATGATGCATATGTATTCAGACCATCAGTACCATGAATGCAGTGTGATGCTTTCCCTACTTGCATTAAGGGGTATGCTACCCAGAAAGAATACTGAAATATTTCCTGGATATAGGAACAGCATTAGAAAAGCCAGAGCTCATTCAGAGCTGAAACTGCTGAGGGCTATGAAGAACAGCAAGAAAGAGGGCTATGAAGAACAGCAAGAAAGACTTCTGCAGTTGCAATTGCAACAAAAGGTAGCTGAAGAAAAATGTGAGCCTGCTACTGAATTGGACAGGAGACTTAGTGACTGAAGAAAGCTGAAGTATTTGGTGCTTTCTGTGCCTCAGATTTCAGTACTGGGGCACATGATAGCCAAGGGGAAGTTAACAGAAGTAAGCTTGTTTAGGTTAAAAAAAGATGTTAATGAGGGAGTCTGGCTGCTGTCTTCCGCTACCTAGTGGGTGATTATAGGGAAGATGGAGCCAGACTTTTCTCAGAATGCATGTGAAGGAAAACAGATGCTATTTTAAGCAGAGGTGAAATAAATTGTCACATAATGGTGCTTTAGTCCTGAAACTGTGCCTGAAGAGCTTGGAAAGAATCTTTGTCCTTGCAGATATTCACATCTTGGCTGGACAGAAAGCTGAGCAGCCCGATCCAACCTAGGAATTGGGCCTTCCCAAAGAAGGGATTTTGATTAGATGGCTTCCAGAGATCCCATCTGACCTTAATAATTATTTGATTGCACATCTGTTATTAATTATTGCGTATTTGTTCCTTTTGTCTTCTTGCTTGTTCAAAATATTTTCTTTGATGGGGTGAGGGAGGGTGTTTTTCCTTGCCTTGCCAGTGGTAGCAAAAAGAAATTGTCTTCATTGACCTTTGTTTTCTCCATCAAAGATACCCACTTATTCTGTCAATTGAAGAGCACTGTAGCGTGGAGCAGCAGCGACACATGGCCAGAGTGTTCAAGGAGGTGTTTGGGGATCAGCTTTTAATGAAGCCTGTTGAAGCCAGTGCAGATCAGCTACCATCACCAACCCAGCTGAAAGAAAAAATCATCATCAAGGTAGGCTTGCTTTGTGTGCTTGCAGGGAAAACAAGAAAACAAGAGCAGAAGCCAGAAATACTACTTCTGGCTTCACAGCTTAGCTGTTAGTTTCTGTTGACAGGCAACAAGTGCCATGCTTTAGGTGTGTGCTAGGAACATTTTGCAATATTGCACAGAATTCTGTAAAACTACATATTAAAGTGCTTGCTATTGGTTTTCTTTGAATAAGTGTTGCTAGTTCAAGTGCCAGATTGAATGTCAGCTCTTTTCTAAAGGTCTTCCAGCTCCTGAAATGTTGATAAAATTTTAGCAAGGGTTCACTGCTGCAGGTGCTCATCATAATCTTACACAGTGTGGTCTGTGTAAAGATGATTGAACCATGTTCTTTAATAGAAAGTTAATTAGTAGTATTAACATTTTTTTTCTCCAAAGAATGCCTCTCAGTCAAATGCAACCCATAGTACTTGCAGGTTGTACAGTTAAATTGTCAGAATTGCTTGCAAGCTGCAAAAGTTGATGGGTGTTCACTAGCTCAGTGTGATTTGTGAACCTCATAAAGTTCAGTAAGGCCAAGTGCAAGGTCCTGCACCTGGGTCGGGGCAGTCCCAAGCACAAATACCGGCTGGACTGAGAGCAGCCCTGAGGAGAAGGAATTGGGGGTGCTGATTGAAAAGAAGCTCAACATGACCCAGCAGTGTGTGCATGCAGCCCAGAAAGCCAAAAACATCCAGGGCTGCATCAAAAGGAGTGTGACCAGCAGGTCCAGGGAGGAAATTCTCCCCTTCTACTCTGCTCTCACAAGACCCCACCTGGATTACAGCGCTTAGCTGTGGGGCCGAGCACAAGAAGGACATGGGCCTGTTGGTCCATGGTGATGGTCAGAGGGCTGGAGCACCTCTCCTATTAAAGTAGGCTGAGAGAGTTGAGTTGCTCAGCCTGGAGAAGGGAAGGCCTCAGGGAGACCTCAGCACATCTTTCAGTACCTAAAAGGGCCTACAAGGAAGCTGTGGAGGGACTTTTTACGAGGGCCTGTAATGATAGGACAAGGGGGAATCTCTTTACACTGGCACAGGGAAGATTTAGATTAGACATTAGGAAGAAGTTCTTCCTTGTGAGGGTGCTGAAGCACTGGCACAGGGTGCCCAGAGAAGCTGTGTCTGCCCCATCCCTGGCAGTGCTCAAGGCCAGGTTGGACAGGGTTTGGAGCAGCGTGGGGAAGGGAAGGTGTCCGTGCCCATGGCATGGGGTTGGAACTGGGTGAGCTTTAGGGTCCCTTCCAACCCAAACCATTCCATGATTATATTTAAATATACAATTTATGAGCCACTTGTGAAACACACAGGTGCCCCTGTTTAGAAAGCAGTCACTGTTAGAGTGTCTAGGCAATACAGATGTTTTACTCAGTGCTGTTGTGTTGCAACATGAGGTGGATAACCAAATTAAAATCTCTCAGGTTGAAAGCTTTAACAGAACTTTTCACAAAGCAAGAATCAGGTGGAGAATGTGTGGGCTGCTCATGATTTCTTCAGTAAAACAATAATTACTTTTGTCTCTGCTTCAGTTCTCCAGCTTTTGTAACAGTACTGCATCCTGGTTATCAAACTTCTGAACAGATGAAATAAGGGTAGATGTAAGCATATAGCTCTTAAATCTACCTCTTAAAGTATGACTGCAAATAATAACACCCCACTATAAAGTGCAAAAGTTCTGTGCTTAAGTTTTTTGGGTTCTTTTTTCCCCTCCAATCTGTCTGTTGTTACCTTGCAGAGCATAGAGGGGAGTTGGATAGGCACATGAATAATAACATGACAGATCAGATTTAAGGGGAATTACAAACTGATATGAGTCTGCACAAGAGAACATCCGTATCAGTCTTTCCTGTCTAAAAGAGTGTTGAAGAGTCCTTATGTGCTTCAGCACCTGCCAGTAGGCTGGTTGTATTGTTTGGTTTAGTTTGGAAAATGTTGTCAGTAAACAGCCAGAGGCTGCTCCTGCTTCAGGGGCCTGCGGGGTTTTTCAGATAAGCCTGTCAAGTTGAAATATACCTACAGTAGGTTACGCAGAACTGAATGTAGTTGAGACCTACTAGATACGAGACGATTAATCCCATCATTAACTGCAGTTAAGTGTTTGGAGTTATTCTTAGCCCCTTGAGCTGCTGTTTTTTATGACCTCTCTCAAGAAATCAGAATTTAGACCCCCTTTTCATAAAGCATTTCCCTTTTGCTCATTTTTCATGTGGAACAGCGTATTTGCCATTCAATTTGAATTTGTTACCACTTTGGTTTGGGTTTTGTGCCTTATGTCTTGCTCTTTGCAGAGGGGTTCTTGTTTCAGCCTTATTTCTTGGTATTTGTTACTTCACGTTTTCAGTCCTCTGAAGAATGGTGAGCTCATTTCAAGCTAGTTGTTTCTTCATTGCTTGACTAATACCTCCACTAAATTTTTAACCTTTAATTCCAGCCTTGTTGCATAAAGCCTTGTGGAACAGCTGTAGTTATGGTAATCACAGAAGGTGGCTGTGCAATGAAGAGGAACACTTCCTGTAATACTGTTGTCTTTGTATACTGAAATATTTTGGCCAATTTTATATGATTCTATGTGAATGAATATGGTGTTTTGTTTTGTTTTGTTTTGTTTTTGTTTTGTTTTTAAGCACAAAAAACTGGGGCCAAAGGGAGATATTGACGTGAACTTGGAAGACAAGAAAGAAGAAAAAAAACAGCAAGGAGAACTTTACATGTGGGACACATTAGAACAGGTATCACTTATGTGACATTTGCTGCAGTCTGTTACTAGGTTGTGTAATACTGGCAATTTACATAAATTTTCTCAATATTTGTGTAACTAGTATTGTCAATTGAATAGATGTGAATGAGGGGAAGAGATATTCTGTTTATTGTTACACCTAGTTTTGAAATGGTGGTTATTGAGTTTTCTTCTGTCTTGTTAATGGTTTTAAATATCTCTCAATTTTTAGAAATGGACTCGGCACTACTGTGCTATTGCCGATGAAAAGCTTTCATTCAGTGATGATATTGAACAGAATGCTGATGAAGATTTAACAAAGGTGATGGCTATGTTTTGTTATTTAAGCGTGCTCTTTTTATTTACTCAGATTATTTGAGTGTCTAGAGATGCATATTTTTTATGCCAGTTTTGAAATTGTGGAGGATGTGTGTCACATAACAAGTGTATGTGGAGATAAAACCCTTTTAAAAAGATTTTTTGCCACAGTACTCCAGGTAACCCTGTTCTTAATAAAAGAACATTTTCCCTTGGCTAATTTGCAAAGAGGAGTACGAAGACAAATATAATTGTATTTAAATGCCAATGCTTATGCGTGTGCTGACAATCAAAGTCTTTATATGCCTTTGGCTAAACATTATTGCGTTTCTCAAACTAGACAGAATGATGAACTAAGGTTTCTTGTGTTAGCATTACAGCACATCTCTTGCACAATACATGTTCATTTCACGTTTGGAAAGTGTTTGTCATAGGTAAGCATGTATTACTTGGCTGTTGTGAATGAGAAACATGAAGCTCAGTAAGGTTTGCAGTAGCAGTGATGTTCCGGTTGGTATATTGTTCTGGCCTTTCAGGTTTCCATGCATGCTCTTATGTTGCTAACATATATGTGCATGCTTCATAGATCTTTGCACATGCACAGCATTTAACCTATTCACCTAGTTGTTAATGTCAGTAAAATAATTAAGGAAGAACACAGATGAATCTTGGGGAAAGCTGATTAGGAACTCTGTAAATAAGCAGTAGGGGTTTTTTGCCTTGAAAATATATATTGGTGTTTGAATTGCTGCATTTTTTTCAGTATTTGAATAACACTAAAATTGATCACTGCTCCAAGGAAATGGCTTGACAGGGGAGTAAAGTCAATGGTGACTATGAAGGTGATTGGCTTGTTTGTGGAAGGAGAAAGTTCAGGGCTAGGAAACTGAATTCCAGAAATTATAGATTGTTATATCAGTAATAAATGCTGTGTTTCAAAATCATAATGTTAGAAGTGTACTGTAAAAACTCTTACTTTCTTGTCTAGGAGGTGAAACGTACTGAATTGCACTTAAAAGAGAAATGGTTCCATGGGAAAATGAAAGAGGGGAGAACAACTGCTGAGAAACTGCTCCAGGAATATTGTGCTGAAATGGGTGGCAAGGATGGGACATTCCTAGTTAGGGAAAGTGAAGCTTTCCCTAATGATTGCACCTTGTCATTCTGGTATGGTGATTGTCATAAAAGTTTTATGTGAGTTTTGTTTGTTTTATGGCATTGTACAAAAAATGTCTGTATTTTTCAAGTGTACATTTCTACCTTAAAGGAAATATGAATGAAGAGTTGTGAAAATTACAATGTTATTGATGATACTGTGAAAGACTACTTTCTAAATGAAGCTTCAGTCTTAACATAGTGCATTTTGGCAAAACAGGGTTTACTTGAAGTGTTACAGTTGTCAAGAGAGGACTAAGTTTGATTTCCCTCTCTCAACTCCAAGCTTCTCTGGTGCTCAGTCAGGATATAGGATTTGTTATTTCTTCAGGGCCAAAATTCAGTCTTTTAATTTAGGGATAAATTGCTGGTTTCTTCGGTGTAAAGGTAGTCTCGTGAGTGTGCCTTTATTACCAGAGATTGATCTTTTCAATGAAAAGATTCTCTAGAGGGAGAATGATAAAGAGTTTTGGGGTGTGTGTCTGTGGCTTTAATGTAGTCTGGGTTTGTTTTTCCTTCTGGTTTGGACAGTGTGAAGAATAGTGTATCAGATTTCTTTCTGACCAAGAGAGCTGTTGGAGCAAATTTTGTAGGGAACAAGTGTATGCCAAATCTAAAGCCATTGTGGGCTGAAAGTTACTATTTTCCATCCTGTAATATTACTTGTCAGGATTTTTGTTGCTATTCTTTGTTTTTTTGATGAGATGACACAGATTTCTTGCCTCTTCAGAAGCTCATCAAGTAGTTGGCCAAGAACAGGTGAGGAAATGCTTCAAAAGGAGAAAACCTGTTATAAAACCTCTTTTCCTTTTGCCTCTCTGCTTTAGGAGGTCAGGTAGAGTTCAGCACTGCCGGATACGTTCTTTGAGTGATGGGGACACTGTGAAATACTACCTGACAGACAACCTCACTTTTGATAGCATCTATGATCTCATTCAACACTACAAGGAAGCCCACTTACGATGTGCTGAATTTGAGCTGCGCCTCACTGATGCTGTGCCTAATCCCAGCCCTCACGAGACTAAAGAGTATGTACAACAGAAGGCAAGAACCAGGGTTGTTATGTCAATGCCCTTTGGATTATTTTAGATGGTCTTTGATTTTTGCATAGAAAATTCCCCATATTCAGGAACACACCATTGTTTGTCAGATGTCATAAGAACAGTCTTCCCTGAAAGATGCTAAGATCACTGACTTTGTGAGAGCCTGGTACAGCAGTGAGCAGTCAATGGGAAAGCAATTGACTAGCAGCAGCTAGGAAAATCAGTGACAGCTGTAATGCTGTGGAAGTGTTACAATTCCTCCTTTCTCTGCTCTGTGTTTTACAACACCCAGTGGGTTGCCTTAGGTATTTAGTAGGTGGCTGTGGCCTTGCAACTAAGTAGTCATGATCTGTGCCATCTGGAAACTTATTACTGGGGCAGTGAGCCCAGTTTCATTTTCCTAATCCCGCCCTCCACCTCACCCCTGTCGCACTTGATTAGCCCGATTTCACCCCGTGCCGGTAGGAAGTAGTAGAGCTTGGAGTTATTTCCAACAGGCCTTTGCCTGATGTAGATCCTGAGCAGAGCTTGCTCTTGGTTGCTGACAGTGCCCTTTGTTCTGGTTTCTTTGTAATGAGAAAAAGTAAATCTCCTTTACATGTGAAATACTGAACTGTGACTTTAAAGTTATTTTTTTGCTCTCCTGCTGTGAGATTTGGGAGTCACTGACCACCTATAGATAAATTTGAAAGCCAGTGAGAGAAGAGAGTATTTTCAAGGTTGGGCTTTTCTGCCTTTCTATATAAGGTGGAGAAATACTGCCAGTATGAGTGGCCATAGCTTCACTAAAGACTCATCAAATCCAAGATAGGTGCATCCCTACAATGAAAAACATAGAAAAATACAAACACCGGGTGCTTTTTTCTTTGTCTGTATTTGGGCTTCTCCTTAAATCTACTATGTCAAAACTGAATAAACAACTGAAAACTGAATGGCAGGCTGAAAGGAAGAAATGCAGATTTATGTTTTTTGATTTCAGATAGACAGGGTGTTCTGGTATATTCTTGATTCTTTCATCCAAAATAAGCAGCTGTGTTACAATGTCTTGTAATAAGCTGCTGTCACAAGTGACAAGATGAGGAAAATCTAATGCATGATTTTTCCTGTAATATTTGAAACTATTGTTAATAAAACTGCCTGATATTCTTACTGAATGGCATTTGGCAAGCTTTGTCATCCTTTGTCCATTTTAACTGTTGTAGTTGGTACTATAGCAACTTGAGTCGGGGAGAGGCAGAAGACATGCTGATGCGAATTCCTCGAGATGGAGCCTTTTTGATTAGAAAGAGAGATGAACCTGATTCGTTTGCCATGACTTTCAGGTAAGAAAAGGCAGATATAACTGCATTACCTAGTAGCACAACAGTGTTCTGATTTTCCTTACTTAAAAAATAATGTGATTTTTTTGGGGGTTGGGTTTTTTTTTTAGAGTAATAAATTTCTTGCTTTCAAATGTGGAGTAATTAGCATGGTTGGTTTATGAAGATGTATACAAGACTGGAATAAACATTTATGCTTTTATAAAGAATATTTGGGCATCGACCATCCCTTTCTTCTCATGCAGAACTGTGCATGGCCAGTTTTTAATTCCTTGACACTCCTTACTATAGGGTGCTATTTTTAAGTTTTCTTTGTGCTGGTTCAGCAGTGATTCTGGGTCCTTCTCCCCTGGAAATCCTACCCCATCATGTAACTGACAGAAGTGAAATGCTGAAATGAAATTGTTGCTTTTCTTACCAAGGAATGTACTTCTGAAGTTGTGGTTCTTGCAATAACTAATAAAATGTATAGAAATGTGGTGCTCTTGATTGTGCCTTCAAATCAAATTGCGTTTCTCTGAAAATGTCTATTTCTGCAACATGTAAAATTGGTTTTGAAAAAAAAAAATTCTTTTTCCTCTTATTTACATGCCTTATTGTGTATTGAAGGTGGCCAGAATTCCTCAGTTCCCTGTGTACTTTAGTTTGAAGCTTTCTGCTGTTACCAAGGTGGATGCTGAAGTAACTGGAGCTGCAGCATCTCAATAAAACCATTTCACAGTGGGGAAAACAAGAAGCACCAAAGCTTCATCAGCTTGAAAAGGATGCAGGGGTCTTCTGTGGGTGGGGTGGTTGCCAGTGTTTCAACTGTGTTACTGTTATCACGACAAGCACAAATCTTGTACAAGGATTTTTTCCTTTCAGAATTGATTCCTACAGTTGTGAGAGAGATTATAGGGAATAGATAGCAGCTCACTTTGAGGGGAGTGTGCCTGTCACTTATGGGCAGTGGCACATCATCATCATCAGGTTCCAGAAGGGCTCTGATCATTTATGTTTGTGTGAAGGTGACAAATTACCTGTATGTGAGGGGGGAGGAAATTAATCTAAGCAAAACATGGATGTGTTTCAAGGCCCTGTGTATCGTAGAAAAGTGAGAATGTTTTTTTCTGCATTTAATCAGGCAACTGGAACTCAATTTGAATAAAAGAGGCTTTTCAAGAGGGAGAAATTATTTCATGTGATTCAGGTGCACAAAAGGATTTGTTCCAGTGTACAGCACTGGTGCTTTCACTGCAAGTACCAGTACCTCTTATAGCACCTGCACTTCTTTCACAGAGCGGAAGGGAAAGTGAAGCACTTCCGAATTCAGCAAGAAGGTCGTCATTTTGTGCTTGGAACCTCGGCCTACTTTGAGAGTTTAGTGGAGCTGGTAACATACTATGAGAAGCATCCACTGTACAGGAAGATGAAACTGCGTTACCCTGTGACTGAGGAGCTGCTGGAGCGCTACAGCGTGGTGAGTGATGGTCATAGTACAGTTGCTGTAGTGTACTGAGTCTCAGATCTAGTGGTGCTGGGTTTGATTCTGGCTGTGGCAGATGCACATAGTTTTCTTATCTGTGAAATTGAGGTGGTTATACTGACTTCTCTCACAAAGGTTTTGTGATATGTGAAGGAAAGAGCTTATTTTTGTTACAGATCAACCCTTGCCTTCCTCCTGGTTTGACTAGCAAACGGTGTGCAGTGAATTGGGGGTTTGTTGCTCTGCTAAAATGAGTTTTTGATAATAGCCTTGCCTGCATTTGGCCCTGCCTCTGTTGCTGGAGTGGGCAGAGATCTTAAAATGATTGCACAGAAGCCAATTGCTAAGCATTTCAAAAGAAAAGGAAGTATTCTGCTGTGCCCCTCTCTCTGGATGGGTGGTGGCATTTGCTTCACCACACTGGAGCTATCTTAGAGACGGCATCCAACTGCCTTCTGCGGTAAAAGTGAGAGGTACTTAGAAGGCTCACTCTGTGAGATGCACATGAAGTAATCTCCCTGAGACATACTTGCCTCTGTCCATAGACAGGGGAGCCTAGATAATTAGCTTAGAATAGAGGCCTACTTTCTGGATGGACGTGTTTCTTGATGAGAGGGCTTTGCTGGGGTAACTGGCTTTTGAAAAGCCTGAGATGATGCCTCCTATTTTCAAATATATATCTGCAGGGACATATTGGAAAAGCTGCAGGGAAAACACCTCTGGCATGTTTGAGGAAATGAAAATCTGGGCTTTTATTTTTTTCTGGGGAGACAAAGAGGGATTGAAAATATTTTAGACCTCAGGATTTTTTATTATGTTGGCTATAGCTAAGGTTCTGCATCCTAATATCAGGTCCAAATGGGAACTCAAGGAGAGAATAAGATTAAATATATGACTGTGTGTACTGTTTTAGAATTTTTATCTAATAATGAAACCAGCACTGGGACTAAAGTACTGTAACACAAAAATTGTAAGTGTAGGTATTGTCTTCCCTGGTTGCACACAGAAGGGTGCTCACAATCTCACAGCTATTTGACTGATTAAGAGATACATTTGTGAGGTATTGCTATTCCATTGTGCGTTACTGTTCATTAAACTGAGGCATAGACAGATGAAATAACAAACTCACATTCAGCTATATACAAGTATAAAAATGATCATAACAGAGGTGTCTGGCTTCCCTCCTCTTCTGTTTGCCTAGGTATTGTCAAAAGGTGGTTTCAGCAATGAATGTTCATTCAGTACTTCTGTAATTTTTGATTCCTGTAGCTTCATTTTTTTTCTCTTTCTACCTGTTTTTAGGAAAAAGACATTAACTCCCTCTACGATGTCAAGATGTATGTGGAGCCCAGTGAAATCACCCCTACAGTGGTATGCTTGAAGAGAGATATTCACACTTAGTGTAGGCTTCCGAAAATTATGAGACTTGCTTGTTGATATCCTGTTAGCACTAAAGAAAAGAATAATTGAAAGCGTTGGGCTGCTTGATTTATGGGGGACTGGACAGCAGAAATTTAAAGGGTGTGACACTTTTCTAGCATTTCTTTAAAAGTTTACCCACATGTTTTTATTTATATGCTTTCTATATAAAAATGGTGGCTTTGGTTTAGTAATGAATTATTAAGGTTTGTCCTCCTTTAGGATATATATGTTTTAAAAACAAGTGGCCCAGCAAACGTCTACTTATCTCTGGGTTTTATTATGCCCTGCCAACTTGTAAATTCCCATAAAAATTTGCCTGCTTGTAAATTTTGCTGGCTGTAATTCTTTTTAGTCTTTTTTGGCCAGTGAATTTGCATTGCTGTTGAAGAATTTGGGTAGTAGTAAATCCAAGATAAAGAAATTGCGTGTCCTGCTACAACTGCATGTCTTCCTAAAGCAAATGTGACCAGAAGGATAGCTGGTGTGGTTTGGAAGTGGAGGCTTTGTCGGCACGTACGCCTACAGCCTCCAACTGTGGTCACATACATGTAATGAAGATAGAGGACTGATATTTCACTAAGTGGTTCTCCTTTTTATTCCCGCCTTTCTTTGAGTGTGTGTGTGTCTTGCAGTAATTATGTTACAGCACTCATAAAAGAAAGATTCATTTTTCCTTTTTTCCAAGCTGGAAACTTGAGTAACATTTAAGTATCACTTGCTGCTACCAATAGATGTCACTCTGGAACTTTAGTATTGAAAATTAAGTATTTTTCTAAGCTTCATAACCAAAAAAAAAAAAAAAGGGATCCAATCCCCTTTTAATTTCTTCTTTTTAAATAAGATTGCATTATTGATTATTTTATGACCCATAAATGATCCATCCCCCTGGATAACCCCTTTGCTCTGTTTCTCTTAAAGCCTCCGAGAACAGTGAAAGCCTTGTATGACTACAGAGCCAAAAGAAGTGATGAATTGAGCTTCTCTCGAGGAGCTTTAATTCATAATGTCACAAAGGAAACAGGAGGCTGGTAAGGACAAAGACTCCTCATAGGAGGACTCCTGGTGGCTTCCTAGATGGATTTAAAAAGTGACTTTCGGGTAGTGGTTTTTAAAAGATTTGCCTGTTGTCTGATTGCTGCTTATTGACTGTGGCCTTATAAATCTTAATACCAAAACAACCAAGCCCTCACCCTCAAGTCTTCTTTCATGTCTTTTCCATTTTTCTATCCTGCAGCAGTAACCTCAGCCTGCAGAACCTCCATAGCCCAGTGTATCCAGTATTTCTCCTTTACTACATTAATCCTTCCTGAACACTTGTGTATTCTGGGAAGTCATGCGTCTGTTACCATTGGCATCATTGCTCTCTTTCTTCTCTTGCTCTGCAAAGTACTTCTCGGGAATCAAACCCACCTTTTTTAGTTCTCTGGGCAGTCTCCTTTCATAAGAGGTGTTCTTTCTTAGAAGGCTGTAAATTGCTTGGAAAGCTTGGGAATCTAATGTTTCCCCGTAGTTTCTGCAGTGTAATCAACCACATAATAGTATTTTTAGTACTGGAGGGGGAAAAAGCCTCTTAAGTAATTAATTGCAGTTTACAATAACTGTAATCCCTCTGAAATCATCTGTTACTACAGTTAATGATCACTTTGTTAGAGCTTTTAGCTACTTCATCACTATATTTTGGTGATAGCCAGCTAGACTATCACCACTATGGGGTATTAATGACTAGTTTCTTGAGGATTGTTGCTTCATTAATGGCCTATTGAAGCTCTTGAACTATGGTTTGGTGTTTTGGTTTTTTTTTGTGTATGTGTATATATATATACACACACACATTCCTTTTTAAATTCAGGTGGAAGGGGGATTATGGAGAAAAAGTCCAACACTATTTTCCATCTAATTATGTTGAAGACCTGTCGTCTGAAAACTCTGCTGAGCTTGAAAACCAGGTGAGGGTTAAAGTTTGTCTGCTGTCTTACCCTAGAAGATGCTGCCTACTGGATATGGAAGTGTGCTTTAGAGAATTACAACTGCATGCTGTGAGAGCACACGCAATAGAGGAGTGAATGTGATAATCACCATTCTCTGAATGTTATTGTCAGAACACCCCTTGTAAAAAGTACAGAAGGAGGTAGCTGGTTTGGTGGGGTTTTGGGAGATTATAATAGTTTCCTGCTAATGTAAATCATACCAGTTTAGATTTTTCAGATACTTTGGCTAAACAGTAATGTACCAGAAACTTGTCACTAGTTTGCCTGTATAATTACTGTTTTAATATTTCTAAATAAGAAAACTATGTGTAAAACCATATCTTACTAGCCATTTCACACTTCATTGTTTTTATGCATAACTAACCCTATGCTGTTTGTGAAAGGTATCTGAAAATCTAGTTTTGGACAAAGTTCTCTTCAACAAAAGAAAACAAAACTCCATGGTAATCAGTTTTTAACATTTTGGAGTTTTAAAAATAAAATATTGAATTGTGCTGTTCTGAAGCACTCCCAAGATTTTCCATGAGTCTTTGGAGGAAAACACATATTAGATTTCTGTCCACAATCATTGCAGGCTTAAGCAGACAAGAAAAATGAGCAGTTGTCAGGACAGAAGCTGCACTCACTATAGTGATTTTCATGCGTTTGTCAAAGTGGGAAATTCTTGAGATGGAAACAGGCTTTTAAACATTATCGTGGGCATGCTTTCAGTGAAACTCAAATTAGGTTTAATGGTGCGTGTTTATTTCTGTTAATGTCCTGTTTATATTCATTCAAGAGAAGATTTAGGGTCAGATTTAACTCGTGTTTTTCAGATTATCGAGGACAATCCATTAGGCTCTCTGTGTCGCGGCATACTGGTACTTAATACTTACAACGTTGGTATGTATTTTCTGATGCTTACATATGGACTCCTGAGCTTTCTGTGTTGAGTAGACTCTTTTATGTTTCACAGGAAAGATTAGAGAAAAATAATATGATAAAACTTTATGATAGTGACTGTTGCAGTAAATCAACAATGACAGCTTAGAAGAACAACTGTTGGATTTCAGTATAAATCTCTTGCTCTTGTGTTGCTTAACAGTGAAAATGCCACAGGGGAAACACAAAAAGCCTTTTGTGTTCATTCTGGAACCTAAGAATCCAGAAGATCCATGTGTTGAGTTTGCAACTGATAAAGTAGAAGAACTCTTTGAGTGGTACCAAAGTATCCGTGAAATCACTTGGAAAACTACAGAAGAGGTACTGCTAAAAATCTATCGCTTACTGTTTTTTATAACATACTGCTATAAATTTACAATAAGATTTGTCTTTAGCTGCTGTACACTGCCAAACATGGCTAACACATGGTGCTTCATTCTGATGCGTGTTGCTCTTTGTCTGTTCATTTTATTGATGCTGTAAATCTTGTTCCCCAAACTCTTCTGAGAATGTAAATTAGCATTTTGTGTCAATATGTTAACAAGGGTTTTTCAGAGGTATACTGCCTCTGTTGCATTCTGCACCTCAGTGAAGTGCATGTAGTAGCACAAAGTAGATACCATTACAGTTTTACACTGGTTACACTGGTTCAATTCTGGAGTTAAGCATAAAGAAGCTCAGATATCAGATTGTTTCTCTTCAGAGTTCTGAACCCACTAGTGAGTATATGAAATCTGAGCTGCTTGTACCTAAACTCTCTTAATTGTGATTACTAACTGCTTCCTGGTGAATGCAGTGGCACTGGTAGGGAATTGTCAGGATAATTATTTATTTGTAACTAATAGGCACATTCTGCATTTACCAAATCTTCAGTAGTAGTCCTTGCCTAAAGATTAAAAGATACTACCTAAGTTTAGCTTCTGTGTCCCTCTAAAGGGACATATGTGCCACTTAAAGACATTCTTCAGGACTTGCTTTTCCTGTTCTGAGGTATTAATTTGTCTCCCTGTCAATCTTTTCTAGTATTTAAGAGGTCTTTGACATGACCAGAAAGCCCTTACAGTGACTATGCTTAAGTATACTCTTTCCTTCGTTGCTTTTATTCACGTTTTACTAAGTGGGTGGTATGAGTGGTAGAAAATACGTTTCAGCATCATGTTGGCTTGTGCTGTTTATCTGTCATCTGGAGTGGTAATGCTCTGAGGGTCATTATAATCCTATTTATAGCAGGCAGATTGGTGTCTCAAGCAAAGAATTGCAAATTCAGCAAGGGAGGATCCAATGGGAGCTGTTGGCCCATCATTAGGGGAGGAGGGAGGCAGTTCCTATGCCAGGCTTCCATTTAGAAATAAAGATAAGAGAAATGTGACCTAGAAGTGTCTCTAAATGGAATGTTTTTAATGTACAAGCTCTTCAGGAGCTTGGCAGCTTTTTCTCCCACCGTACAGTTAGAGGAGTGTTAAGCACTATGTATTCAAAGATGCTTTAAAGCTTGTTACTGTCAGTCAGGGGCCTTTTCTCACAGTGTGGCCTCTAGAAAGTTCACATGATAGACTGCTGCTTGGAGCAGGGAAGAAGCTCTCAAGGAAAGGCCCTTTTTGATAGTACAGTAATCAGGCTGAATTTCGGGGAAGGAGAAAGCATGGTGAGATAGAACTATGCTAGAATACAGGTTTTAAATTACTTCATTTTTGGGTGGTGTCCATTATACACAAAAAGTAAAACTAAGCTTCACAAATCTTATCTCTGCTTAATACTGACACTTGCCCTGCTCTTAGTAATGGTTGTTCATTGCTGTCTCTCCTGCTTGCTTTTCACTAAGGGTTATGTCTGAAGATGAGCTCATAACATCTAGAAGTATCCTTTGCTATTTGGAACTCTGATCACCCATAAGCAATGTCTGGGAAACTGGTGGATGACTAAGTACAGTGAAGTTTGGACAGCTTTTTCCCAAGCTTATTTCCAAATCTGAATACCATATTCTTCTTTGCTTGTCTTAGATTTCAATGTATAATCTCTGGTTCAGTGAAACATTCTGGAAGCCCATGGCTTCCTAGGTCTGATTTTCGTTCCTCTTCAGTTTGTCTTGTTGAGGAAATTCTTCTGGGAGACTTCCAAATTGCTGCTGCTTCGTAACCTCTTGGACCAAAGCTGATCACTGTTCTGTATGGGACTCTCTAATATTCTGCAATTGCTTCTTACATCCGAAAGGCCTTCATCCCCAATGTCTTCACTTAAGACAAGTCTTGATGATTTTAGGGGTTCCCAATCTCTGGTTGCAGAGACCATTGCTCAGCTTCTGCAGAGCAGGTGCTTGCAAACATGGAAGTAGACAGTGCTTTTATTACTGGTGTTAACAAGATTACATGTGATTTTCCACACATAGCATTATTGGTTTGGTGTGCAAATAGAAAGCTAAAGGAATAATGCTTATGGGGTTTGGATTTAGCTGTTGGGGAGTTACTAACAAGACCTAAGTCCTGCTCAGGACTGTAAATAAATACCCATTGCATTTTTTCTGTATACATTTGCATTTGTGTGAGTTACAGAGTGGAGAATATCACTAAAATTGAGTAGAGCCACATTAAAAGGAAAAAACAAAATAATTGTTGCCAGGTTACTGAGTAGGACTAATTGGGGAAGAACTCAAATACTTGCTTAAGAAAAAAGCCCCAAGAACACAACAGCCCCCTTCAGAACATACCTCCAACCACACCCCAAACCCACTTGGTTAGCCTGTTCTCTGAATTGGCTCTTAAAGTACATTACATTTGTGCAAGTGGCTAAGGCGTCAGATAGGAATCTGAGCAACAAAGAATGCATCAATCAACTTCATAATTTCATTAGAGTGTACCCTGGTGTTACTCTACCATAGTGCTCAGTGTATCGGTAATCTAAAAGTTCGTTACATTTTACAGGAGAACAGGAGGAAATACTGGGAAAAGAATCAATTGATTGCTATTGAATTGTCTGATCTGGTAATCTACTGCAAGCCAACAAGTAAAACCAAGGACAACTTAGGTATTTCCTTTGACATTACATCTGAATTTCTACTTTCTACTATCTTTACAGATGTTAGTTGATATTTTAGAGCTGAAGATAAAATCTATCCTTTCCCTGCTGGAAAACAGACTTCTGCCTCGCCCATGCAGTTTTCATTGGCACTTTGAAATTGTACACTAGGAACTTGATGCTATTCAACTGTCACAAAGAAACCGTCACAAAATTCTAACTAGGCCTAGATACACCCTCTCATAGGTCTTTCAAGGGCAAGCTCACTAGTTATGTGTCAACTGACTTCTTTGAGATGAGAAACTCTGGCTGAACACTTGTGATTTGTTTGTAAAACCCTTCAGAATGGATGTGCTGTGCATCATGTAATTTTACTGTAAGAACATGTTTGCCATTTGTGTAAGCTATTGGAATGGTATATAATTTTGCAATAGAAATGAGAACTGGGGCCTCTGTAAGTGCTGTGTGGAATCCGACACTGAAATATGTACTACTTATCTCAGTTTTTTGTCGTTGCTGCCTGAGGAGCAAGCAAATGTGGCCTTATTCTTTAAGTTTCTTCGCAAATGTTGTTAATAAGCTGTCAGTGTCGCTAAGTCATTGTAATTATTGTTTAAGGCATTGGCTAACCCTGTCTCACCCTTCTCCCCATTTAAACCCTGGAAAAGATGTCTCATTTAAATATGCTATCATGATCAAAAGTACATTATTAGCAATGATAAGATGAGAACGTGACTATAGACTCTTATTTGCCCTTCTGCAAAGTGTGTGGCAAGCAGGTAATTTTAATTTTCAGACTTGCCTGCGTGAAAACTGTGCCAGTTACTGCATTAAAGGACAAAACAAAACAAAGTGAAACAAAGTATTAGTAGAAATGTAGTATAAATGTCAACTTGTCTCTTCTGTAGTAGTAACCTCTCTTTTTCTTCCCTATCCTATGTAGAAAACCCTGATTTCAAAGAAATTCGTTCTTTTGTGGAAACCAAGGCGGAGAGCATTGTTAAGCAAAAGCCAGCTGAGTTGTTGAAATACAACCTGAAGGGACTGACACGTGTCTATCCTAAAGGACAGAGGGTTGACTCATCCAACTATGACCCATTTCGCCTTTGGCTTTGTGGCTCCCAGATGGTGGCTCTTAACTTCCAAACTCCAGGTAATATTCCTGCTAAAAAAGGATCTAAAATCCACCTTCTATTTCACTATAAACAAACATCTTTGTGACCCCTCTGCCATCCTTCTCACTGTGGCTGTCCTGTTTGGATCCCCTGAAAGAAGTGATGTGCATGAACAAAGTTTGGTTTTGAATGTGTGGATCGCCTGACAGACCTGGTCCTCAAAATCAGCCTCCAAAAGCTCTGTCTCAGAGCTTAACTAGCCGCAAGCTCTAAAAGGTTTGTTTCACCTTGATTCTTGTGATAAGTAGGCAGAAGTATTTCTAAAGTATATTTCAGGTGAATAAACAGTTGTTCAGCAACAAGGAAGGCTGTACTCCACTTTCTGCTAAGGGCCATGTAGCTTTTGACACATTGATAGGAAACGAATTGTGAATAGAGATGGCTTTATTGGGATTAAAATTGGTGAGAAATGACCTGTAAGGTTCAGTTACTGAAGGGAACCAGGTCTTTCAACTTACCTTTCCAGGTCTTTCTGATAAAGTGGTGGAAGAATTGCAGAGGAGCCATTAGTTCCTTAGCTTTATTCAAATAAGGATCTTCTTCTGTTATGACTGTTAAATTCTCTCCTTAGATAAATACATGCAATTGAACCATGCCCTATTTTCACTTAACGGACGCACTGGCTATGTTCTGCAGCCAGAAAGCATGCGAAATGAAGAATATGATCCAATGCCAAATGACTCGAAGAGGAAATTGCAGATGATTATGACAGTGAGGGTAAATCTCTTTTGTAAATTATGTTTTTTACAAGTACAAATATCTATAAAAATAAAACTAAAGCTATTATGTTTCAGAGCAAGATCTGACAGATTGTCAAAATACTGTTTTTAAATGTCAGTGTGTTTGAGAATAAAAACTTAATTCCACTAGTTTCTGAAAAGAAAGCTATATCTTTATCATGCTAATGAAGCACATGCTACAGTGCAGAAAACACAAGCCTGGGATAATTTTATATAATTGCTAATAAAAAATTCCAAATGAACCAACTTGCATTTCTAATCTAATGACTTCTCAATAGCAGTGTCCTAATGGGGATTGGTCAGCAGCAGACTAACTAGTTCAGAGACTTCCAGTGAGGAAGATAGATCTTTATAATGAAATACAGAAACTGAACAGAAGAAACAGTAAGCTGACCATCCCCTTCATCATATTTGGAACCCTGTGACTTAATCAAAATGTCATTCTCATTTTTCATGGAGAGATGGGCTTATAATTTGAAAATTATGCCTTGTTGTCTTCTTGTAGCAAAGAGGAATTCAACTTGTTTCTGTTCTCAGTTGCTATGCAGTAGGAGATATCCCTTAAAAATATGTTTTCTAAGAAGAAGAAACACATTGATGACTTTTTGTTACATTCTAGAGAAGAGGCAAACAGGGTGTGAATGTAAAGCAGGAATGTCTTAAAATAGATATGTAATAAAAATAGAAGAAAGATAACAAACTTGCATTACAGGCCTGGCCTGGAACCACATACTGTGCATAATGAATGTCGGCTACAGTATCTTGCAGTCAAAATCACTGGGTTACACAAATTAACAATATTATTAATGGTGGCACACATAGTAAGTTTAATACATACAAACCTATTCAAGACAGGGAGTGTGTATTTTTGCATGCTCTTCTGGATCCACCCCCCTCTAGTTCTGTAGTCTACCTTCTGTACAGAAATAATGCTGGCAAGTCTCCTTTGGAGGTGGTTATAACTCACAGTTGCTTTTGCAGGTTTTAGGTGCTCGTCATCTCCCTAAACCTGGGAGAAGCATTGCTTGTCCCTTTGTAGAGGTAGAGATTTGTGGGGCTGAATATGATAACAACAAATTCAAGACAACAGTTGTGAGTGAGTATCTGTGGTTTTCTGTGTTGTAGGGATGTGGTTATACTTCAGGTGTGCTTAAATAAAGCGAGTAGAGGATAACCATGAATTTATGTTGGCTGTAATTGGCCTGTAACCTGTATAGTGAGGACTAAATTAACTGTCACCCTTCTTATTCTCTTGCTTTCCTCAGGGCCAGATAATTTGAGAAACTTCAATGTATATCAAGTTCAGAAAAAAATACTATTGCAGTTTGTAAACCCCACCCTCAGTCACAGTTCTGTTAAGGTTTTGCCTATGTACAAGTCTGTGTATTTGCATACTTTTAAAAACTGCTGTCTTGAAAGTGCCTCCAATAGTGGTAGTCAGTTCTCAAAAGTCTGGCCCAAATGGGGAGCTACTACTGTGAGATACAGGCTGTGTTTGCTTAAACTCAGGGTCTAAGTAAGACTGGCATCCCCGTGGAGACAGCTTGGGCATACAGGGCTGTGAAATAGCATAACTGGCAATGCAACTGAAGTTTGATCAAAGATGAATTGGTGATTTCTGGATAAGAGATGTGTGTTTGTGTGTATATGAGCTTCATTTAAGTGCCCTGAACTAGGGCAATATCTCAGCCACTTAATAGTTCACCATTTAGTATTTCTAGATACAGCAGTGTTTTTCCAGTAGACAAGGTTCTAATTATCCAATCCACTCATCCTAGTGGAAAATAAACATGGAATCAGGAGAAGAATTTGCACCGTGGCTGTTCTGTACTTCAGAGAAGAGGATTATGATTTTAACTTTCTTGGGAAGTTAACTTTCTTGGAACCAAGACTTTAGAGAGCAAACCTGGCTTTGTTTTACATACTGAATAACTCAGTGTTCTATAAATTACTAAAAGACTTGGGCCATGATACATTAGTCTTCTCAGTGCTTTTCATGTTTTTACTCTGACATGGATCATGAGGCTTAACAATATAAGCAATGAATTAGCTTTCTCTTTTTTTTTTTTACAGATGTGTCCAATTATATCATAGAATCACAGAATAGTTAGGGTTGGAAAGTACCTTAAGATCATGCAGTTCCAACCCCCCTGCCATGGGCAGGGACACTTCACACTAAACCATATCACCCAAGGCTCTGTCCAACCTGGCCT
>JAOEHY010012577.1:0-12044 GCA_025447955.1 Psilopsiagon aurifrons
CTTGGTGTCATTGGCAAACTTGTTGAGGGCGCACTCAATCCCACTGTCCATGTCACCAACAAAGATGTTGAACAAGACCAGTCCCTGAGGGACACCACTCGTTACCGGTCTCCAGCTCTCCTCCTCACTGCAGTAGTGTCTCGCTGTTTGAGGAGGTTATACAAGGCTCAGTGTGTGAGAAGCTATCCTTAGGTCATAAGGATATGCCTGTGAAATGTTTACAATTGCAACCACACTGGTGTAGTTTCATGCTTACATGTGCCACCACACTGAGAGTCTTTGCAAACACACATGAAAATCAGTCATTGCAGCCTCAGTGTCACTAGAAGGTGTCTATCTGCTGACATGTAGTAAACCGGTAATTAAACTTATAAGGGACCAGTTACTCTTCACTAGATCATTGTATAGGAACTTAAAGGCAGCTGCAGTCTGCACTGTGTAGTGTGAGCTAAGAATAGAAATGGGGTTTATGACCCGGTTTTCATGTCTCAGGTTAAGAACTTAAAATTTTCTGCATCCTGAATGAGCAAGGAAATGTAGAAAGAGATGAGGCTTTCACCTCTGGAGAGCAGGGAGGGGATGCTACATTTTTTTTCTTTTTCAATAATAAAGGAAATGTTGTGCTTGACAGTAATTGATAAGTACCAATGGGAATGTTTTATGGAGAACTTACTGTTCTGTAAAATCACACACTGGCTTACTCGGAACTGCGTTCTCTGTAAGTGCTTTCATGGATGGATCTCAGTAAGGGTAGCTCTTGTGGAAGGCTCAGTAAATGCCTTTCTACCTTTTGAGGTCTGTATCCTTGCTTTAAGTATCCACCTTTTTTATTTACTTAAATAATTTATCTGAGGCCATGTCAGAAGTCTGTGAAAAGCCCACTGGGAAGAGGTGGAAAGAAATCCTGATATTGTGTTCTTGTACTGTTGTGCTGTTTGCTTCCATAGCTGATTTAAAAAAAAAAAAAGAAAAGAAAAAATTAGCTTTCAGGCAGACTTCTGTCTCCAATAGAATTTCACAGAACTTAAGGCAATGAGTCTGCAGCTACAAGTAAAAATGAAAATGTTTGTACAAGCGGCATTATGCAGTCATGGCACAGCTTGAGAAGTAATTGGTAATTAAATATTGGAAGCAAAACATCTTGAGTCCCTTGTAAGTTAACTGTTAGAGACAAGTCAAAGCTTAGCTTTGTCCCCTGGCATCTCAGGTTGTCATTGAAGTGTTATTTGATATGTTAAAATGTGGTGTTATGTATCAGTGTTTATACATTAAAATCATTTTATTCAAACTAGATACGAAAGCTAGAAAGGTGTATGTGGCTCTCCCAAGAGTTAACAGTTTCTCCAATTTGAAAACGTAAGTTCTCCCTTCTTAAGGAATTGGTCATCTGTTCATGATATATTTGATCTGAATAACAACTCCAGCTGCTTTAGGTTCTTAAATACACATACCCCTTTTTATACACCCACACAGAGATATACAACATATTATAGATATACACATGCTTAGAACAGCTCTGAGAAATAATCCATGCAACGTTTGTGGGTGTCTTACATAGGTCAGAAGATTATGGCAAAAAGCTTGCCATCTACATGTAGACCGCAGTGGAGGAGTAAGATGGAAGTATAAAATGATAATGTGTGTATGAAATAATGACCAGTTTGTATGCATAGGGGAGACTGAAAGAGGTGTAAACAAGGAGCATTTTTGAGACAGGTGGCCACAGCTCAAGTGTAAAAATTCAGTATTAACAAAGAAAGACTTTCACATGATATAATTATCTGCTTACAAATGATAGTATTTCACAGTGTAAATCTGAAGGTCTGGAATGACTGAAAGACAAGCATGATCAAAGCATGGAATCTTGTTATTCCGAAATAGATGTTCATGAAATCATGTACTGGTCTAGGCTGTATTAAAACGCTTGTGTTTTTTAAAGTGTCTGTCCTGAAAGCTGAAGTATGCAAGAGGAGATAAAAAAACCCTTGCATTTTTAAGAGTACATGGAGAAACGCAAGTTTTAAGTCTACATATAAAAATGGGAGAGGCTAGAACTTTTCTTTGGATCAGGTGCTGTTATTCCCTGTTTATACAGTGGTGATTTTGATGATATTTCTCATGCTGCTTTTTTTAATTATTTTTTTTAATGATCTTTCACCTCCACCTCAAAGTGCCAGAGAAAGTTCTCAATTTATTTTTTTTGTTGTTGTCACTGGCACATTTGGAAGGTCAAGTAGGCATTAAGATAATGGTATTCTTTGTAAGAAGTGTTTTCTTCCCTAGGCTCATGAGATCTTGAAAGGTGAAAAGGGGGGAGTATAGGTGTTATTGCTGAATAATACATGCCTTGATAGTTACTTTCAGAACTTGGAAGATGTTTTCCCTTCTGAAGCAGTTACATTGAAACTTGTGATATTTAATCAAACAGAATTAAGATCTAGAGTACTGAGTAGTACCAGTGGGTCTAGCACTTCAGTTCTCTCATACTTGTTCTGTGCAGAATCTATGCATGTGTCAACATTGGAAGAGGCAACTTTAACACAGTTAGTGATTAAAATCTTGCTTCACATGTTCTAATCTTTATAGTACTGTATCACTAAAATTAGATAAAAAGCTTGCGTGTTTCAACTAGTCAAAATGTTTGAAATGTTTTGTAGCTAATATTTTTCATTAATAGCTTATTTTCTTAAACCCGCGAAATTTCATTTCTTGCCAATGTGGTCCAATATGTCACTCTAGGTGCGGCATGCAGCTGCTTCTGTCTGTTACCTGCAGCTTTCCAGTGTTTTCTTTACTATTTGCATGTTTCTGCATAAGTCTGTGACCTTAATAATTAGCCAGTTAAATTTTGTTGTGTGTATATATAGTACTGGGCACATTGATTTGTATAGTAATGCACTTGTAATTCTTCAGCATATATAATTCTCATGTATAATTGCAGGAGAAAGGAGAGGATTTGATGAATAGATTTTTTTTTTTTTGAGAACCATATACCTTATTAAGCTGAGGGGAATGATATTCAACCTCAAGCTCATCTGTAGTTGTGGTTTTCATCAGTTTAATTAACCAAGTAGTATTTTTCCTACAGATGTAAACAGACTAAATATCTGAAACCTTAAGTCATCTGGGATCTTGTTTAAAAAATGGTTTAGATTTTTAAAGGCTTTAATTTGTATTGGTGTAGTATTAATAGTGCTACTAAACAAATGCCTGAATTGTTTGTATTTCATATCTCTTCCCTCTGTCAGTGGCAATCATACCTCTGTACTATACATCAGCCTTAATCACCTGTATGACATCCAGTTCTGTTTCATTTGGAGCTTTGCTTTGCATCTAAATTTGTGTCTCTTCTAGTGTTAATTGAGATTGTTCAGAACTGAACAAGAGTGTGTCCACTATAAGCCAGAAATGTAAAGCTGAAAACTGCATAAGTAGGATTTACCTTTCACTTGCATAGGACCCACAAATTAAACTGTGTTAAATATATTTGCATTTGTCAAGATGGGTATCCTGCATTTAAAAATCCCTCCTGATGTGTCCTCGCTGACACAGAAATCTTGTATTTTGGTGCCTGGCTAATCTCTGCCTTGCTGATGCTTTTGAATGAGCTTTGTATGTGAAAGCTCTACTAATCCTTGTACTTACTGTTTGAATGTTTGCTACAGGAAGCGAGCAGCTGCAAAGCATCTAATAGAGCGCTACTACCACCAGTTAACTGAGGGCTGTGGAAATGAAGCCTGCACGAATGAATTTTGTGCTTCCTGTCCAACTTTTCTCCGTATGGATAACAATGCAGCAGCCATTAAAGCCCTCGAGCTTTATAAGATTAATGCAAAACTCTGTGATCCTCATCCCTCCAAGAAAGGAACGAGCTCAGCTTACCTAGAAAACAATTCCAAAGGTGCCCATAACAATTCCTGCACTGACAGAAAAATGAACAAGAAGGAAATGCAAGGCCCAAGAGACGACTTTAAAGGTAAGAAGTTACTTTAGTTTCTTCATAAAATACATTTCATATGCATAATTACAGAATTCACTGTGGTGGTGTTCTGCTGAATGTGGGAGGTTTCTGCTGACATTAAAATACAGTATTGGGCAATCAAATATTTTACTAACCTGAAAAATGTCTGGATTAATGCTGAACGCTGATTCCAAATCTGTATCTTTACCACATCAGTGTTAAAATCCATGTGCATTTGTTGCTTTCTGAGATAACTGGATTTGCAAATATGGAGAGGCTGTTTTTTTTAAATGCTGTTGTATGTCTGCTTTAGTTTCACAACTCTTCTGTAGTTCATGAGTTATAAAGGTTATGCTTTAACTAGTTCCAGATTCTGTTAAGAAATAGATGAAGAAAAAATTATATAGTGGATGATAGGCAGTATTTCAACCAAGCTTAAAATTAAGCAAAGTGATTTCTAAGCCAGTGTATGAAAATCAAAACTGTTCTGTATGTCTTTTCTAACTTCTAGTTAGGTTTTTAAACTCTGTAGAATAGTAAATACGTATTATTGTTGCCAAAACCAGTGGTGCAAGCAGAAGCTAAATGAAATTAAAGCCATTAACCTTTGAGCAGACATTTAAGTATCATTGCTGTAAGTGGTATAAACACTGAAGTTCAGATTCATTCATTTTAGCTAAAGAAGGTGATACTGTTTACAGCAAAGAATTAAAAAGCCCTACAGAATCAGCCATAAATGTATTACTGTGTTATAAGATGATCCAGTCAATACCTACCTGCATCTGTTTGTTCTTTATCTGATGCACAGATAAATTTGTCCCAAAATTACTGAGTAAGCAGAGAGGCAAACAGTAGGGAGGGGAAAGGGAAGCCAGTGTATTGTGAGATGTGTAAGAGGAACATTAGGTCTGGTTTGTGGTTTGTCTCTTGATTTTGTGTATCTTTAATGGAGGCATGCATATACAGAACTTTCCTCCTTCATTCTGACCAGACTGTCCTCTCCCTGCAAGAGTGCTTTCAGACCATCTGCAGACTCAGTCTGTTCTCTAAAGCAGTGACTGAGACTTGATCTGTTGCAGCATCTCAATTATTGACCCGTCTTTGTAGCTGTGTGGACACAGATCATTAATGCATTCTTAAAGCCCATCAGAGACTCTTAATTACCTTTGGAATTGGATGATGTCTAAGGAATTCAGCACTCTGGATTGTATATTTATTTTTTTTTTAAGGTCCATCTGCAGTAACAGTTACTGGGAAAACTGCAGTTAAGCAAGCCAAGGAAGAGGATATACAGCTTGCTTTTATACTGGAAATAGGATTGAAAGTTCTCAGTAAAACAAAAGAAATACCCTTCAGAAATAATAATTTAAATTACTCTTCTGTAGTGCTAAGCCCTAAGATTATTACCTTTGGAGAAAAATGTACCTCTAGGCTATTGACAGGATGTCAGTAATATGTTAGATGGCTGTCCAAAAAGAGGAAGGGAATGGTGAAATTACAAATCTCTAAAAAAGCATGGGTAACAAATGTAGTCATAGAGAGAGAGTGTCATTTAAAAATCCGTGTCGTGTCATTATTACCTGGGAAGCTATTTTTAACTTGTGGAAACTTACGTTTAACTAAAACATTAAACTGGAAGCAGAGAACATTAGTGGACAGGCAGTGAGCACACTATCATAACAAACCTCCCATAAGGGATAACAGAAGGATAATTAATAAATATGTTAACTGGGGAGTGGTGTTGGTAATATGCATGTTGCATGCAGTCAAGGATCATGGCTGAAGCATGACTTCATGTGCAGATTTGTCATGGAGTATTACTGGGACCAGGTTCTGAGAAGAGATACGCTTATTTGCTGAATCACTTAGTTGTAATAGAAAAGGTGAGAAGACATATAGAAACTCACATATCCACAAACAAGTTGGCTAAAATTGACTTGAGCTTGAAGAAAACTTCACTATACATTTGTTCTTCTCTTGCTACTGTACTACACTACATTTGTTGTGTTCTCACTACTGTAAAGAAAAAATGGGACAGACTCTTCTGATAGCTCAGAGGATGGTCAAAGGATATGATTTAGAACTGTTATGAAACTGCTAATGTAATACTAAATATTTTAACTGGAAATAGCACATGGTTAGATTCTTTAATACTAAATATTGAAACCTTTAAATGAATGACTAGGGAATTCCTGTTGTAAATACAGAATTCTGATGAGTGTTATACTGTTAAATAGTCAACTTTTGCTGATAATTTTTATGCTGTGAATAGCCTATGCAATCCAGAGTTGGTGAACTTGAGGCTATGGTCCTCACTTTGAAGAGCTATGGCATGAAACAGCATCTGTATCAGCAGCTTTTTCTTTTAGTCACGATTGCTTTTGGAGCATCCACCACGGCAGGTACAAATAGGAGATGTTGCCCTAAGCTTGAATCCTTTCATAATATTTTCAATGCTGTTGTTGTTTTAACAGGACAGATTTTAGTTTGAAGCTTTTTCACTGTCTTTGAATTAGTTAGAAGTCAATTTCAGTAGCATGACATAAGCTTAATCTTTCCTGTGTTATATGTGCTCTAAGAATGGCTTAAGAATCTGCAGAAATCAATAGGTTGTCTGTCTTGGCATTATTTAGTTTGTATTTTTAATTTAATGACTGCTTGGAATGAATATTAGTGTAGGCAGTCACATTTCAAAATATTTTTAACATAGAACTGCCTTTTAAAATTGTACGCTTCTTTCTGCACAGGTAGTTGTTCTAGCATGGTTGGCGAATGCAGTGTTGTGATGAGCGTTTTTTAGATCTCTAGAAATGCTATTAAACAGATTCTGTTTTAGTTCTAAGTTATGTGTCGGTTCAGAAGAATCTGCGTGAACTAGAACATCTTTTCAGGGTGTGATCATGTGATAACCCTACTCTAAATCGTCACCTGATGTGAACGAATCTGTGGATTCTGTTTGAGAAGTAGCATAGAAAAGATATAAGCGTTTTCTCTTTAGAAAAGAGAAAGGTTTCAAATAAAAAAAGGACTTATATCAGGCGTTTGGGGGAGAGGTGGCAACAGACAGGTATTTGGAGTGCATGCAGATGATGTATGTAAACCAGCTTGTTCATCTGAATAGCATGTTGATAAGTATACTCAAGATGTTTGTCTTGGTGAGGCCTAATGTACAAAGAAATAACCCGCATACTCAACTGTGTAATTTAGAAAGCAGCATAAATTTCTGAGCATGTATTATGGTTTTTGAGAGGATTTTCAGGCATCAGTTTAGAATAAAAATTTGCAGAAAGCATTAAAAATGAAAGTAAGATCTCATATTTCCATTAACATTCAACAAAACTTATTATTGGATCTTTTTAAAGAAGTCTATTTCTAAGGGAGAAATAATGTGTGAAGGCCATACGTATCTACTGTGTTTGAAAAAAGATGTTGAGACAGTTTAGTTGGTTTATAGTGTAATGACTTACACATTAACTGTGCAGATTTACCAGAAGACTGTTGTCACAGAGTCATATTCGTTGTCTTTCCAAGATTAAACATCTTAGTGATTTAGTTGATCTTGTTTAGAGGCTACAATACTGATAATTATCGAAACCAGCTAATTGGCTGCAAAACAGTTTTACTGCTGAGCATGTTCTCTATCAGGGATTGACATCCATAAATAAGATATTTTACACAATCGTAGTGAATTAAATAATGGTTCTTCATGCTAATGAAATTATAAAGTATCTGTCTTACATTTATCCAATACTGTCACTGTTTTGGTGGATTTTTTTCTGGTGTTAATGATGGTACACATTGAGTAGATCAAAACAGAAGTATTTTATCTTAATAAAATTAATACTTTATCTTTTTATAGATGTGACTTTTCTAACAGAAGACAAGATATATGAAATTCTTGAACTATGTCGGGAGAAAGAGGATTATTCCCCTTTAATCCGGGTGATTGGGAGAGTATTTTCTAGTGCTGAAGCATTGGTACAGAGTTTCCGAAAAGCCAAGCAGCACACCAAGGAGGAGCTCAAGTCTCTTCAAGGAAAGGATGAAGACAAAGATGAAGACGAAAAGGAAAAAGCTGCCTGTTCAGCTGCTGCTATGGAAGAAGATTCAGGTGCATCATCATCTTCGTCCTCAAGAATAGGTGATAACACACAGGGAGATAATAACCTCCAAAAACTAGGCCCGGATGAAGTGTCTGTAGATATTGAAGCAGTCAGACGGGTCTATGATAGGTTACTTTCTAATGAAAAAATAGAAACTGCCTTTTTAAATGCACTTGTGTACTTGTCACCTAATGTGGAATGTGACTTGACTTACCATAATGTGTACTCTCGGGATCCTAACTATCTGAATTTGTTTATTATCGTTATGGAGAATGGCAATCTTCATAGCCCAGAATATCTGGAAATGGCTCTACCATTGTTTTGCAAAGCAATGAGCAAACTGCCCCTTGCAGCTCAAGCAAAACTGGTCAGATTATGGTCTAAGTACAGAGCAGACCAAATTCGGAGAATGATGGAAACATTTCAGCAGCTTATTACTTACAAAGTCATAAGCAATGAGTTCAGTAGTCGTAACCTAGTGAATGATGATGATGCTGTTGTTGCTGCTTCAAAGTGCTTGAAAATGGTTTACTATGCAAATGTAGTAGGAGGGGATGTGGATACAGATCATAATGAAGAGGAAGATGAAGAACCCATCCCTGAATCAAGTGAGCTAACACTTCAAGAGCTGTTGGGTGAGGAAAGAAGAAATAAAAAAGGTCCTCGAGTGGACCCACTGGAAACTGAACTTGGTGTTAAAACTATAGATTGCAGAAAACCACTTATCCCATTTGAAGAATTTATTAATGAACCACTGAATGATGTTCTAGAAATGGACAAAGACTACACTTTCTTCAAAGTAGAAACAGAAAATAAATTCTCTTTTATGACCTGCCCCTTCATATTGAATGCTGTTACCAAGAACCTGGGATTGTATTATGACAATAGAATCCGGATGTACAGTGAAAGACGCATAACTGTGCTCTACAGCTTAGTTCAAGGACAGCAGCTCAACCCATATTTGCGACTTAAAGTGAGACGTGATCACATCATAGATGATGCGCTCGTCCGGGTAAGTCATGCAGCAACATGGAACTTAAGTTTGTTGGTTTTGACTACTGCAAACTATGTGGACTTTGACTTACTGTGTGTGAGTGCAGTGGTTTATGTACTAGATTTCCTCTAGAAGAAACTCAAATAGCTTTAGGATATTAAATTTGAATTTTACACATGCTGCTGAAGATTCGTGTGTTAAGCAGAACTGTTTCTACTCTGAGTGGTTGCAGACTTAGGTATTTTAAAGTGTCAGATAGTTCTTACTCCCCATTAACAGATTCTGCAGTTATAGCTTAGTTATAGCTTACTCTCATCTTCATGATGAGAGTGACCAGCTTCCATTTCAGTACTTTTCCTTTGTCCTCTGGAGTGTCTTGGATCTGAATTTTTCAAATGGAGATTGGAATTAAAACTTTGCAGTTGTGTACTCTTGTTGTGGACTTTTGAGTTTTGAGATGTAAAGTGTGGAGTGTCTGCATAAGTAGAAGTTCTCACTTCTTTAAGAGTTGTTGCAGTTTGGTGCAAATACTGGTATGACTGAGGAAGGGGAAGACAGACCTGTTGGTACCCGAGAACTGAGAAGGCAGCTTGTTTCTGAATATGCTGACTTCCTAAAGTAAAACTTAAAGCCATTTTGTTTGCACATTTTTGGAAGATGGGACTTTTACTGGGTACAAACTATAAAGAATACTTCATAGAAAATTTTCCTTTAAATATGCCCTTTAATTTTAGGACTTTTCCTACTTTTAGTTTTTTGCTTTAAGCTGTTATTTTTCAGAAACTCATTTTTCTGTGTTCTGTTATTAAAGCACAACACTGATTGCAGAATTCAAACATAGCTTTAAAGCTTGCTGAAGAGCCAGACAGGTACTTAGAGAGACTGGAAAAGTACTTGGTTTTGTCTCTCAGCTCAGCTGTTACTTTTAGTTAAATTTGATGACTTCAACTGCTACTGAAGGTCAATTGTGAGAGCCCTAAATGAGCTCCGACCTTGGTTTTTCTGTGTACCTGTGAATTTCCAGATGGGCAAGCGATTTCCTGGGAATTGCCACCCCTCCTGGTTTTGTATTATCAGCAGACTTGCTGAGGGTATACTGTCCCCTCATCCAGTGATGTTGAACAGGACTAGACCCAGTACTGATCCCTGGGGACCACAAGCTACAGTCCTCTGATTAGACTCCACCGCTGATGATAACCCTTTGAGCACTGCCATTCAGCCTATTCTCAGTCCACTTCACTTCTACTCATCTAACACACACTTCCTGAGCTTACCTATGAGGATGTTATGGGAAATAGCGTCAAGGTTCTAGTCAAGGTAGACAACATCCACGGCTTTCCGCTCATCTACCCAGCCAGTCATTCTGTCATAAAAGGCTATCAAATTGGTCAAGCACAATTTCCCCTTGGTGAACCCACGCAGACTACTACTAATAAACCTTCTTGTCCTCCACATGCTTGGAGGTGACATCCAAGATGAGCTATTCCGTCACCTTTCCAGAGATGGAGGTGAGGCTGATTGGCCAGTTGGTTCCTGGGTTCTCCTTCTTGCATTTTTTCTGAAGACTGGGGTGTCGTTATCTTCTCCCCAGTCCTTGGGCACCTCTCCTGTTCTCCATGCTGTTTCAAAGATGATGGAGAGTGGCATAGCAATAACATCTACCAGCTCCCTCAGTACTTGCAGGTGTATCCCATCAGAGCCCATGGTACAGTTGTATCCTGTTATGTTTTGGCACATTAAAGTAATAGAGCGTCCTTCTTTGACTGTTGAGCTTTCTGATACATAAATACTGGTAAAAAAGGAGGGACAGTGCTATCCCTTTAGGAGAAGATATGCTGAAAAAGGATAAGAGCTAGTTTCGGGGAGATGTTTGTTTTGATGTCTGTTCTATCAGAGAAGAAGCATTGTCATGATGGAAAGGAAAATCTGTAAATACAAGAAAAGCATACTACTTGTTGTGGAAGGAAGTTGAAATCTTTGAGGACAGTAAAAATATGTTTACTGTTTAAAAGGCTTATGGGTAGCATCAAGTTAATGCAGCTGCTGTATCACAATGGGGTCACAGCAGTCACTGCTGCGCATGCTCTTGGTCTGTTGTAAATTTAGGTAATTTAAATCAGATTAAGCTCAAACATACTAATTTGTGGTGTCCTTGCAGCAGCCCTTGCACAGCCTGGCAGTCTGTGAATACATGCCTGGGCAGTTGCCATGGATCCTCTTATGGCTGTTAATTTAACCTGTCAGAACATGCTAAATTATGGTGATCTGACTCTGTCAAAGCCGCAAGAAGAATAATATTTTAAAACTGTTTATTCTGGAACAGAAAATAAAAGAAAAAGATAAAATTGTTCTACATTCAAGTAGTCTAAGCTGAATTATGCAGCCCAGGAATTTCTTGAAATAAACAGATTATGTTCACTAAAATGGAGGTGAGTGAAGGCTCGCGGCTCTTGCCAGAGGAAGAGAGTATATGCCATTTCAAACAGATGCAACAAGATAACTGTTGTAAGATGATGTGGCCTTAAGAAAATACCATGTTGATAAATATATGTGGAGGGTCTGCAGAGTCACCTTTTAGCTATTGATACATTTTAACTGATGATACCAAGTATCAGTGCTCAGAAAGTGATTTTGGATATTCCTAATGAAGTGTTAGGAGTTAAGAAAGGACCGAATGGAACATGTAGTAAACATTGTCTCTGTTTACTACAACTTGCCTATGTCTGTCTCTCTCTCATTTGTTTTTTTCTCATTTTAATATTGTCATGGGTTCAGCAGCAGCAGTCATTTTTCCCCTTCTTGGTTGCTGGTGCAGCTCTGTGTTTTTGACTTGTGGCCTGAGAACAGCGCTGGTAACACCAATGTTTTAGTTATGGCATAGTGATGTTTGGTCTGGCCAAGGACTTTCTGAGCCTCATGCTCTGCCAGGGAGGAGGGTAAGCCGGGAGGAAGCAGAGACAGGGCACCTGACCCAAACTGACCAAAG
>JAOEHY010012580.1:0-11880 GCA_025447955.1 Psilopsiagon aurifrons
CGCTGGCGGTGTTCAAGGCCAGGTTGGACAGAGCCTTGGGTGACATGGTTTAGTGGGAGGTGTCCCTGCCCATGGCATGGGGGTTGGAACTAGATGATCTCAAGGTCATTTCCAACCCTAACTATTCTGTGATTCTATGATGAGTACAGAATAACTGCCTACAGTTGATACTGAGCTCATTTTCAAACTTTATGCATTTTAGCGTTTTGCTTTAGGACCAAGTTGAAGGCAGTCTGTGGATTAAAGCTTAATACTAGCATTGTTTTTCAACCTACTCTTATCTGAAAGACATTATCTTTGTGTGCTCTGTGTTCAAAACCAAAGCTTGGTTGTTGGAAAGGATTGCTTATTTTACTTCAAGATTTCTTATTTCAGGTAAAGTGAAAACAGTATGTTTATTACTTCAGTAGGGCATCATCAGGTGGTTTCATTGCTAGGCAAGTATTGCAAAGTGGCTTGGTAGCATGAAATGTTAATTCCACCTGATTTTATTTTCTACTACTGCCACTGTAAACCCAGTAAAATAGACTGAAAATTCCATCCTTTTCTGATTCTATATCAAACTAACTCTAGATTGGGCATCCTTCAGTGTCAGATTAAGGTAAGCTGCTTGATTTTTCTACTGAAATGGGTGAAGAGTATCACCATTATACTTATCACTGAGTCTCACTTAGTCTGTTGTGGATTAACCAGCACCAAACACTTCTGAACGTTCCAGTGTCAGCTGTTTTAACATTGATCAACTAGGTATACGTTGAGAAGTCTTCTGTAAAACCTTAGGCATCACTGTGGGTTGGAGTGGGATATTTCCAATGTAAAGACAAAGTTTTAGGCTACTTTATGAAACCTGTTACTTTGTAGGAGAAGTGCAAATATTATTGCTTCTTTTCTTGCATTGAAAAGCATTGATAGCTGGAAACCATAACACCTGTGGTTTATTTTAAAAAATCCCAAACCCTGGTTAATGATTTCAGGAATTGTCAAGGCATTATTGGCTTGAACTTTTCCTTGAGAAGAAAAAATACAGGTATGGGGGAGAAGGTGTTAGGGTATTCATCGAGCTGGTGAGAAAATGAGGAGGGAAAAATGAGGGAAGCAGCTCATAAAACAATTTCAGAATAGTATTTCTCATGTGGAAACACAGCAGTATTTCTGTCATGTAATAAGGGAAGATCAAGGAACATTTAATGCCTGTTAGGGAGAAAAGGAACAAGAATGGAAAATAGTAAGCATCTGGGATTGTATGTGATGCCAAACCAAAAAATGTTTGAAGATCTATGTGATAGGTTTGGAAGGATGAGTAGTACACTGGAAACTTGAGAGATGGAGGAATTTAATTTACTGCATGCATTTGATGTTCCTTGACTAAAGAAGCAGTAACATTTGGAGTTCTTTTGTTTAGTTATGGTAAATAATGTGCTAAGTATGTCTGACATGGGAATTCGGTGACCTAAGCTATATGGGAATTGAATCTTCTCTTGAAAATACCTGATCAGTAAACCATAGAAAAAGCCACGTCTTTAGCATATGATCTACAGAAGCTGTTGTTTTCCTGGTAGCATTCTGGTTTACCTAATTAGCTGTTTACAGTTAGTATACACAAGAGTACAGTGGGGCATGAATACTGACATATATTAATGCATGCTATGTGAAGTGTTTCATAGCTGAGATTTTTCAAAATTGTTTTTTTCCTGCAAGTTTACTGTAAGCTCTTATTGAAATCAGCTTTTAAATATTTGTACCAGAAAATGAGATTTGCCTTGTTTTGGTACTTCCTGAGTTACACAAAATTTGTGAGCTACTTTTATTACTTTGTAACAACCGAGTCATAAACTTGGATTAGCTTTATAGGATTTGGTATATGAGTTGACAGATGTGATGTATGATGACACTTTATCTTTTATTGCTTACACATACTAGTTATTGGGAAAGGATGGGGGCAGTTCATATTAACCGCAAGATGGGATTTCAGTTGCTTACGCAAGTGTCTCTCATTCATTCATTCATTTGCTATCAGTTATAGCAGATATATTGCTTCTTCAAGCCTGTCACACCAATAAATCATTTCAGATTGTATGCATTTGTACAGTGCCAAAGTGTACCATGAATTTTAAAGGAAATCTCCTATTTTCTTTTCAATCAGATGAGCAACGTGAAGAGACTACGGCCACGGCTCAGTGCTATTCTTTTTAAGCTTCAGTTTGAGGAGCAGGTGAACAACATCAAACCTGACATCATGGCTGTCAGTGCTGCCTGTGAAGAGATAAAGAAGAGTAAAAGCTTTAGCAAGCTGCTGGAACTAGTACTGTTAATGGGAAACTACATGAATGCAGGTTCTCGGAATGCACAGACCTTTGGATATAGTCTCAGCTCCCTATGTAAAGTGAGTTTTGATATATCTGTGTTGAGTAGCACATTCACTTTTTCATTTGTTTTGATTAGGCTACTTAAATACTTTGTTTTGATGTTTTTTCCTGCAGTTAATCAGCTAATTCTTTGATTTCTTTATTTTTCCTTTTCTTTTTCTTTTTCTTTTTCTTTTTTTTTTTCCCCCAATAATTCTTAACATTAGCTAATAATTTGAACATTCACCTAAGCTGTGTGCAGTCATCTTGAGGCTGGCTTGCATTTAAACTTTTACAAGATTTCATTTTGAGTGAATGCTAAAAGAACAAAACCCAACTAAATAAGGTTATGGAAAAAACATATTACTGTGATTGTAGTAGTGTTGTAGTCTTACATGTATGAGCCCTTCTAAGATTGTTGCTTTTTAATCTGCTTTAAAGCAGTTATGTTTTCTCATTTACAGATATTTTCTCTTTATCTGATTCTCTTTTATGGTTGCTCAGTTTCATTAGTTCACTGTTTCTTCTAATTTTCCTTGCATTTTCACTCTTTCAACTTTTATATAAGGTGTATGCTCTTTCAACTTTTATATAAGGTGTTTACAAGAAGACGTCTACACTTTTCTGAGTGTTAACTTATAATCGATTGGAATCCTTATTGCCTTCCTCTTATTTAGTGTGTTTTTTTTTTTTTTTTCCTGTGCCCTCTGGAAGGTCACTACAAAATCTGCAGAGAGTGCACATGTGTGTAATAGCACTTTTGAGAAAAGAATTATTGGGGAGTTTGTGTGTACTCTTTGTTGGCTGTTCGCTTCTTTATCTTTTTAAGCAAGAGAAGATACAATATGTTAACTTCTACTTTCTTTAAAGTAATCACCCTTACTCTGGCATGTTTCAGGAAGAATTCTTTCACTATGGTTCTCAACTGTTGAATGCGATACTGTAACTTAAATATTCATAGAGAATAAGCTATATACCTTTCTGAGTCTGAAGTAAACATTCAAGCTATGTGTCAAACACAGAGAGAAATACAGTGTAGATGAAATTAAGTTCGAAGTACAATTTGTTGAGAAACATGCAGAAGGAAAGGTATTAAAGGTTCACTCTTCAGGTGGGTGCATTTACTTTTTAGGTATGATTTTTACAAGTATGTGTTCTAGCTCTCCTTATATTTTCTGTATTTTTAATACATACTGCAACAAAAAAAAGAAATACAAGAACAATATGATGGTAATTGTTATGGGCACTTTGGGGAGAAGATCAAATTTCAAAAATATCTAGGAGGAATAATTAAATATCTAGAAGATGACAGTTTTGCAGACTACCATGAAGTACTACATACAGGAAATGTAACTGATGTATGTAGATACTGAAAGTAAGGGGTGAATGGGAGAACTCCAGAAAATGTGCTTTGTGTCCTGGCTTCCTCTACAGTGTTCTGGCATTAAATGCTTTTGACAATCTAGGATGTCATAATTGCTTAGATTTGCACTCTTAAATGTTATTTAACTTTACAGGAGGTTACACTGTTCTGTTAGAAAAAAATGTCTCTTTTAGTGGACCCTCTATGTACTATAAAGTTGGTAATTATCTACTACTTAGTTGGTAGTGATAATGTTTTAAGTGAAGTCTTGTCTTAATTACTGCAGAAAACAAAGACTGACTGCTGAGAATCCATATTGTAGTAACATGTAACACTTCTAAAATGAGAGAAATCATTTGGGTGGTTTTAATTTAGAAAAGCAAGGAGAAGGATGTGAAGAGGGCATAACAGTGTCCTTTTGTTGTTAATTTATGATAAAGAAGGCATTTGAACACTTGTTTTCTATGTGGCTAAGGTAGGAAATGGAATAATTAATTGGCTTTACTGGTAACAAAAGAAGTTTGTTTAAAGGTAAGAAAGCTTTTTAACTGCAAGGGTAGTTCAGAATTGATAGTGAAGAAGATTTTGGAAAGCTTTTGAAATGCAGGTATACTAATAATACTCAAAATCTCCTTGAGGCCTAAGTAAGACCTTAAATAAGCAATATTTTAAATCAAGTATTTAGTTGACTGTTTGGGAAGTGTGTACATGTTTCTTAAAATCAGGAAATAATTCAGGTGGGAAGGGATGTCAATAAGCATCTTGTCCAACCTTCTGTTCAGAGGAATTGCTGATCACTACCCACAGTCTGTAGGTGAAGTAGACGCAAAGCAATAAGGACCAAAAAGGATAAATTGCTCACTATTATCAAAATGCTTATTATGGTGCCATTTTAACATTGTATCATCTGATTAGATACGGTGATACTGTTTTACTCCTTTCAGGACTTCATGAATTTATGTATGAACATGTATCATAGTACTCAGTATGCTTCATTTAGGTAATGAATGTGTAAGTAAAAAAATCAAGTTCCAGTGACAAAGATTTCATACATATTTTATTTGGCATCACTTCATTCTAGTTTGCAAATAACAGACCATGGCACTTATAACCTTTTCTAGGGGATAAGAACGCAAATTTAATGGTTGTTGTATGAGTTCATTGATGTCCTGACCCAGGGCAGGGGGGTTGGACTGAATGATCTTTAAGGGTCTCTTCCAAGCCAAACCGTTCTATGATTAGAAAAGAAGTATGAATTATGATAAGTTTTTCTGGGAAGCAAAACAACTATGGCCACCTTAGATTTTGTCTGTAAAATCTGAGTTGTCTGCCGCTAGATGTCCCAGGACAAATGCAACCTACATTGAACTACTTGTTCTTTTGAAGGCTGAGAGATTTTCAAAGAGGGAATCGCTTTGCATTTACTATCCTACATGTATCAGAGTACTAGACACCATTTCCTAATTTACCTCATCCAATTATGGCCTCATTTAGGAAGTCCGTGAGTGCCAAGTCTTCACTGGTTATGAAATTGTGTCTTACACAGACAGATCACTTAGTCTGGAGACAAGGAGGTAAAACTATGTATGTGTAATTTGGGGATTTTCTTAACTGTGTGTAATGTCTTGGTTAATGCTTGATCTCCTCTCTTCTGAGAATAATAAAGTGGCTCAACTATTAAAAATATTACTATTAAAACAGGAAAAATCCCTCCCAAACCAATATTCTTTCAGGGCCCAAAACTAGGAAGCTGCAAATTGCAGACCACTTGGTTATCCGCATAGCAGTTTTCAGTAAGGATGCCGAGAACTAAACAAATTTGCAGTGGCTTCTATCCTTTGAAAATGCTTGTTTCTGTAATATTTGAAGAATAGAATGTTTATCTGTTCTTCAGTGGTGCCCAACTATGCGTAGGGGTCTATATGAACTATCCACTTTGCAGGAAAGTGGGTATCTTCCACTTTCATATCTTGCCTTCTCCCTGCATCTTGTAGAATTGCATTGTAAAGGTTCTGCATCACATGTGCATATTCTCAGAACAGAGATATGATGTTTGTATGCTAATACTCAATTGTTTATTAAATACCGATATATTAGAGTTATATGCATGTTTATAAGAGTGGTTGGTTTTTAAAACTAGCTTTTGTTAACTACATGTATTTAAGCAGTGTCACATTATAGAAAATGTGTGATGTTTCAACTATTGAGACATTTTTCACTGAGATTCTCTGTACAGCAGAAGTAACTTATTTTATAACGCTGCATACAATAATGACCATATAATACGGTTTTTGATTTTGATGTTTATGTGTTGTGTGTTTTGTGTATTTTGAAAATTACGCCTCACATTATTAATCCATTTGTCAGACGGAAAACATATACATTCAGTGTTAAGATAGTATCATTTTTATCTTTGACAATGATCACTGACTTTTTCAGTGAAGTATGAAGTATCAGCCACAGTGATCACCACCATTCAGAATTCTTCATTTTAGTTTACATGGAGTATAGAAAAAGCAAACAATATAATTTGGTTTTTAAATCAGATCAATAAAATGCCCTTTAAGTGATCTCTGAGGATATTGCACAGGTAGTGTATCTATATTTAGATTGGGGTTGATCTTGCTCTCAGTTCCTGTTCAGAAGTAAACCCCATATAGCTCTGTATCTGGTTTTGAGCTTTCTGGGAAAGGGAGGTCTTTTTTCCTCTCTGCCTTATTGCTGTAGTTACTCTTATACTGGTTGAGCACTGCTGATCACTTGTATTTTTCATGGTAACCAAACTAAAGAAGAGCCTTGAAATTGAAACAAAGTACCACAAGTTTTCTACTTTAGCGCACTGTAACAACTAGCTCTCAGGGCTTTTCCCCCCAATATTCAGATGTTCAAGTCTGTGTGCAATTGTGGCAGCCCTTCAGTATGTGTGCATACTTTATCTGTGCCTATGTACATTATACTTTCAAATTGTTTTATGCAGAAAGTTTTTAAGTCATGAAGAAAAACTTTCCTATGAGATGTCATTTTCTAATTCTAAAAATCTCTCTGGGTATTTTAAAGACTAGCTCAAATTGGAGACTGCAACAGAAACATAACCTAATGTTTGCCAATTGTTAGTTGTCAGTGTTTTTACACAAACATCTGCAAATTTTAAAGTGACTGGGCTTAAAATAATCTTGTGTTTATAAAGGATACTGAAAGAAAAGTTTTCGCTTAAGAATTTTAAGTTGAAGTTCTTAAACAATGAAGCCTATGAACTGTTGATTGCCCTACTGAGAACTGATCGAAGGAAGAATTTGTGCGGGTTGAGATTGTAGCTTCAACTGCATAAATAGTTATCCTTGAGTTAGCTTCATACATAAGGAAAACACATCAAAGAGTGCATATGTGCAACATTTATTGTTAGCTTTTGTTGATTTAGCTCTAATTTTTTTTTTTATTTTTCTACACTTTCATGAATCTCTTCACAGTTTTGCAATTATTCCTATGTTGCTTAAATAATTATATTTTAAAAAGAGAAATGTGTACTGGTTTGGAGTACTGAACTCAAATATTGTATAGAATTTTAAAAGTATTTAGTGTGATCTTTCTGGGGAGGTTTAGCAAGAGGGAAATGAAAGAGCTTGCTCCTTAGGGTTTTCTTTGAAAGAGCTATACCAGTTCAACAGTTTGTCCTTACCTTTCTTGAGTTCACAATTACAAATATATATGCATTATCAAAAAAGTCAGAAGTAATCTTATTCTCAGTGTTCTAACATTTCCTTTTTTCTCTCTAGCTAAAGGACACAAAGTCGGCAGATCAAAAAACAACATTGCTCAATTTTCTCATTGAAGTCTGTGAAGAAAACTATCGGGATGTCCTGAATTTTGTTGAGGATTTTCAGCATTTAGATAAAGCTAGTAAAGGTTTGTGTAACTAAAAGTTTTGATTTTAACTGCATTATACAGCATGTTTTGTGCCATGAGTGTGATGCATGTTTTATGAGATGATGCTTATTTTACACTAAGATTATTTAAAAAATTGGTATTAATAGTCTATATCATGGATGAATAATTTGAGCTGCTGTGAATGGTCTTGGAAGTTATTTATTATTTGGTCTTCTATTATTTACTACATCATTTCCCATTGCATTTTTTGTAGCATATTTTCCTGAATCATCGTCCAAAATATATTTCTTGTAGAAGTTGTTTTCTATTAACAGATCTTAAACTATTTCCAAATTTCGATCTTCTATATGGCAAGTATAGTATGATCACTCGGTGTCTTTTAATTTAGAAATACAGAAAGGCCATCACGTCGTCACTTCCTTTTTTTTTTTTTTATTTTAGTTTTCTTTTCTGAATATGAATCAGAAAAGTTTTGGTTTTTTGTGTATATATGTATTGCATGCAGCATTAGCACTGGAAGACTGAAAAAATAAATCCTCTTTTTGCTGCTTCGTCATGCAGCATAGAATATGGTAAATCTCAGTCTAAGCAGCAGCATTTTTTTGCAGTTAATATCTTAATTAAGAATGCCTTCTCCATATTTTATCACAGCCTCAGTAATTTAAACTGACTAAGCACTGAGTCTGAAATTGATGCCATCTTAACACTGTCCTACTCTTGCTGTAAAAGAAGATTGGATGGGCTGTCTCAGTTAATAGTTTTTTAGTTTATGTCAGTTTGGAGAATGTCACTGTTTATCTGGATTGCTTTATACAGTGTCACTTTTATGCTTCAGTCAGTCTCCCTGCCACAAACTACCGGTTTGCAAAACCTGCTTCTGATAGAGAACTTTGAAACATAGAATCACAAAATAGGGCTGGAAAGGACCTTAAGATCATCTAGTTCCAACACCCCTGACATGGGCAGGGACACCTCACACTAAACCATGCCACCCAAGGCTCTGTCCAGCCTGGCCTTGAACACCAACAGGCATGGAGCATTCACAACTTCCCTGGGCAACCCATTCCAGTGCCTCACCACACTCACAGTAAGGAACTTCCTCAAGTCTAAACTAAACTACCCCTGTTTAAGTTTGAACCCATTACCCCATGTCCTATCACTACAGTCCCTAATGAAGAGTCAGTCCATCCCCAGCATCCCTATAGCCTCCCTCCAGATACTGGAAGGCTGCTATGAGGTCTCCACACAGCCTTCTCTTCTCCAGGCTGAACAGACCCAACTTTCTCAGCCTGTCTTGATAAAGGAGGTGCTCCAGTCCCCTGATCACCCTTGTGGCCCTCCTCTGGACTTGTTCCAACAGTTGCATGTCCTTTTTATGCTGAGGACCCCAGAACTGTACACAGTATTCCAAGTGAGGTCTCAGGAAAGCAGAGTAGAGGGGCAGGATCACCTCTCTCAACCTGCTGCTTTTGATGCAGCCCAGGATATGGTTGGCTGTGAGCCAGGAAAACACAGCTGATGTGACAAGGCATCATTATGACTGCTGTGGAGAGAGAGATAGAAGGAAAGACATCATAAATCTTTTACCTTGATGGTCATGGAGACAAATATGCATATTCCAGAAGAAATACTGATTGCATTAAAGCAGGATTTGGGTACTGAGGGCCCACAGCATTCTCCTTTTTTTCTACCTTTTCAAATGTTAGAGCCTTGTAGAGGTGCTGGAAGGCCATTCCTTTCATGGTTTCACTGAACTTTGTGTTCTGAAGTAATTTTTAAAAGTAATTCACAAGTATAAGCCGATTAATTTTGATAAGAATATTTTTTTTCTCCTGTACCTTTGTTGCAAGCTATTTTTTTCTCAATTGAGTTGTTTTTATTTCCTGTCTGCCTATTCATTTCTTCAGATACAATAATTCTGCATTTTGTATATGGCATTAAAGTTTCTTTTACCATTTCCTTTTGAATTATAAGTAAAAACTAATGTGCCAAAAAGGTATGTAAATGCCATTTGAACAGTTTGAACAGAAAACTTTAAGTTGAACACAATGTGTAGAAATGGGACTATACTATGCGTTCATCGGTTTTAATTTAATCACATAGAAGTGATTGTTGCGTCTTCTACAAGTTTCTTAAAAAGATACCTTTTTGGAATTCTTCCTTGACAGGACTGTCCTTGCATCAGCCAGCCCATTTTTGTAGCTTTTTTATTTTGTACTTGCTCATTCTTAAAAATTCTCTTTCTAGTTATTTTTGATTCAAAATGGTGAACAATGGTTTAGCAACTCATTTTCTTTTTATCCTTTTTTAGAAGAAACATTTTTGTTCCTTTTATCTCATTAAGTATGGTCCAGTAATTGTCATACAGTAAAATGTTAACATAGTTTGGAAGATTTCAAGAGCAGTGACAGGATCTGTTAGTTGTAAACATGTGTTTTTTAGTATTTTGTAAATGATAAAACATTCACAGTATGAAAATAATGATTGTAGTAGAAAAAAACCCCTAATTTTTAAAAATATGACTTTGACATAAATGCAGCAAGAGACATGTAACCTGTGCAATTGTAGTTTAATTCAGAATATTTAATTTACCCCCTTTCTATTGTGTGCTGAAGTTTTTGTTTCTACTTTTATAATACTAGCAGTAGGCTTAACTGACTGTTACAGTACATGAATTAAAGATACCTTTTTGCTTTGAAGTATAACACATCCTGGTTTTTAAGTACGTTTAGATCAGCAGGAGGAACTTTCATTGCAGCTAATGAGCTTACTGATATGACAGTTCCTGAAGATTAATATAATTAAAGCTGTCTCTTCTTTTAAACATAATGACTTTCCTGCTTTTCTATTAGTATTCTAGAGAAGAAATATTTTGGTAATTTAATACACTTTACTAATTTCTTATTTTATGGTACTATAAAGATTTATATTGTGTTTATCCAGGCTGCTGTTTTATTGATTGACTCTGATATGCGCAGACCTTACAGGCATCAGTGTATAAAGCCTTTCATATTCTAATAACAATGCAAAACCACAGGTTTTCCTTCCTCAAAAAGTCATTAGCTTATTGTCACTTTACAAGCAACTTATTCTTTTTCTCATTTTTGAAATTTTTTCAGGTTTTTTCTTATTTTTTTTTTAACCCAGATGCCAGACTGTAAATGTGGAGCTTAATCTATATTCATTAAAAAGCAGAACACCCCCACTAATACTTAAAATTATTAGGACAGCAGTGAGAACAGTATCAATATGTATGCTATAAGCAATCTGTATGTCATAAGGGAAGGAGTATTTTCCTATCACAGAATTTCTGAAAATCTATGGCAAATTTTATAGAGGAACTTACCCGTCTGGGGAACAGTTGTACCTATTGTGATTTCTAAACATTTACTGTAATCTTCAGTAAAGATTTACTTTCACTAGGAGTAGAAATTCCTAGTGGAATGAGGTGATAAGACGAAATTGAAAGCTGTTGTTAGAGGAGGGTTTGAATATAGCAGGAAGAGGACTAAAGTGTGGGAGGGGTAATAAAGAAGAAAAATTATTTCAATTAATTACATTGCCACAATTACAAATTACTTTAGAAATGCAATCAATGTGCCTGACTATCAAAAAAGTAAGATTCCAAAATTCCCCTCTTGAGACATATTTTCCTTGGTGGAAAATATACAATTGTATGTTCCTGCATGACATCCTTGTCTCTAAATTGGAGAGACATCGATTTGATAGATGGATCACTCTGTGGATAAAGAACTGTCTGGATTGCTGCACGTAAAGATTTTGCTGTCAGTGGTTCAGTGTCCAGCTGGAGACCAGCAATGAGTGGTGTCCCTCAGGGATAGGTGTTGGGACCGCTCTGGTTCAACATCTTTGTCGGTGACATGGGCAGTGGGATTGAGTGCACCCTCAGCAAGTTTGCCAATGACACCAAGCTGTGTGGTTCGACTGATACGCTGGGGGGAAAGAATGCCATCCAGAGGGAGCTTGACACGCTTGTGAGGTGGGCTGATGCTAGCCTTGTGATGTCTAACTATGGCAAGTGCAAGGTCCTACACGTGGGTCGGAGCAATCTCAGGCAGAGCTACAGGTTGGGCAGAGAAGAGATTGAGAGCAGCCCTGTGCAGAACTTGGGGGTGTTGGTTAATGAGAAAATGAACATGAGCGGGCTTCTGTGTGCGCTTGCAGCCCAGAAAGCCAAGTGTCTCCTGGTCTGCATCAAAAGGAGAGTGACCAGCAGGTCAAGGGAGGTGATCCTGCCCCTCTACTCTGCTCTCGTGAGACCTCACT
>JAOEHY010012582.1:0-16567 GCA_025447955.1 Psilopsiagon aurifrons
CGTTACTGGCCTCCAGCTGGACATTGAGCCATTGAGCACAACTCTGCGTGCAGCCATCCAGCCAGTTCTTTATCCACTGAGTGGTCCACCTATCAAATTGATGTCTCTCCAACTTAGAGAGAAGGATGTCATTTCTCACCTTCTTCACAAAATGTGTATGTCAGAAAACCTGCAATAGCTTCACGAAGGTCATGGAGATACATGGACCTTTACCTTGTATATATCTAACTCTTCTCAGCTCCTTTTACACTTACCTAACACTGTTACACTAATTACATATTAGTTATGCTGCATTTAGGCATATTTATGTTATACATGCTGTTAGTGTTAATATATATTAGCTACAGAACTGAGTTTTTTGCATTACTTAGTCTCCTATTTAATGTCTTTCAGACTGTAGGTACAAATGCTCTATAGTAGTTGCACTGAAAACAACATCTCTGAATGCCAACTATGGAATATTATTATCAGCAGGTTTTCTCAGGGCCGATTTACTTCTGTTTATCCACAGGATTTGGTAATAAATACATGTATTTGGGGGCTCTAGGTACATTAAACATACTGAATAGTCAAAGCTTGTAGAAGCTAATTTCCTTGTCATTGCATTATAGTTAAATTGGTTACGCACGTCTCATTCAATTATGTAACTTGAAGAATACCAATGACATAGGTTCCTGATTTCAATAGTGCATATGCTGGTTTTAGCACTTACAATGGATCAGCTTTTAGCATGAGAAACTAAACTTGTCGTGCTTTGAAATTTGGAGCCACAAAATCAAATGCAATATTGTCTTTGTGTGTGTCATTAACGGCTTTTCTTTTTATACTTTCTGGATGTATACTATAATATTTTGCTCAAATCAAAGTGAAGACTGGAAAGTAACTTGCAATTAATATATGCAGTTAAGCTTTTACACCACCAGATACTCTATTGATATCAGCTTAGTCAAGTAGGCATTCAACTAGTTACAAAATGTTCACAACAGTCAAACAAACTATTTGCTGTTAAATCCTGATATAGGGGAAGTGCCAGCTATACTACGAAGTCTCTTCAATGTGAATTCTATAACAGTATTTATTCTGTGTGGGAGGCACTCACCTACTGCAGTAGTACAGAAGAGAAGGAACAAGAAGAAAGGAAGGGTTAAATTAATATCCACAGAAATTGACATACTACTATGATTTTAGCATTGTGTAATAGCAGCAAAATGAGTATCAAACAGATTAAAAACTGGCTGACAGATGTCAAAAAACTAGGCATCAGCAGGGATTTGCAATTGAATGAATGTTCCTGATGTTCCACTGAGTTCTGTATAAGGCTCAATATTCTTTGGCAATTTCACCAATGGTCATGTAAACATATTCCTAAGTACAATCTGTGAATGACATGAGTTTGGCAGAGTGGTATACAATGCCGAAGGCTAGGCAGTCAATCAGAAATTGGGAATGGTACAGGAAAGAATCACAAAGATATTCCTTTCAGTAAGCAAACAAACAAACAAACCAAAAACTAAAAGCTAAACAGTTCCATCTGCTTAGTTAATCTGAAGGCAGATGGAAAGAGGTGAACTGTACACAGAAGTAATTCACAGGACTGAAATTCCAAGTAAGAAAGGACTCTTCCATCTAGCAGGAGAACTGTGGGCTGGAAACTTAAGCCAGACAGGTTGAAAGTAAGGTGCCTTTTAGCAATAAAGATGCTTATCTGTTGGAAAAAGCTTTCCAAGGATATCCTAGATACATTTTATGATCTCTTAAGGTCACAAGGAAGACATACTTTAACTAAAACTAGAGGTTTTTGTTTAACATAAGACTGGAGATAGTGTGAAGATATATAAGCAGACAAACTGAACATATTTTGAATATAAATGTATGCAAATTTACCAAAGCCAACATTTCCTCATCTGTCTGTGGTATGCCTCATTAAGAAAATTGCTTATTAAGAACCATCTTCTAAGGAGGTGGATTATCATTGTTTAATCTTACCTTAAGGGGTATTATGAAGGAAAAGGTTTATCAAACATTTAGAAAGTAAATTCTACAGTACAACTTGTCTTGCAGCACTAGAAGCTGCTGGAGAGAACAGCCCTTATTTGTTAGATACAAACCTGAAGTAAAATGCAGTGAAGAAATAGAACTCATTTTAGTATTAACAAACTAATCATGAAAATACTGTCACTGCATATGCTTTGAACCACATGTGTGCCTTAGTGTTATTTTTGAAATAATTAGAATCACAGTATACCTTCTGATACTTTCAGCTTTCATCAAATAATAATAACTTTAGCATCCTCCCCCTGCTTCTCCCATTTTGCAGCATATTATATCTTCCGGAAACTTCCTGAGCCAGATACATTATCAAAAACAGAGAGTAAATCCATTCAAAACAATGTGACTAAAAGCAGAATCTGTCTGTTTGGTTTTGCATGTTTTGAACAAAAGGTTCCATTTCTGCTTTTACAGCTAAATAGCATTTTGTAATGGGCTCTGAAATTTTTGGGAAAGTCAGATTACAATGTTGGTTTAACATCAGACACTCTATTGTTCAGATGTAGGATCACTTCAATGTCCAGCCTCTGAAAATTAGTTTTTCTTTTGATATTAAAAAGACCACTGGAATAATCTACAAAGAGCTCAGGCCTCAGGAAAGAAGCCTGAAAAACAAACACTGTTAAAGATAGGTCAGACACGATTATGTAGCTGACAATTACATATGATAACAATTAAAATTATCTGATTCCAACCACATGGCATCTTAATACAGCAGATCTACAAGCAAATAACGTGTCATATAATAGGTTTTGATTGATGCTGTCAGCAGCCTTTGAATGCTACAGATACTTTCCCATCAATGCCTCAGAAAATCAGTGGAGAGTACTGACTTCATCCTGAACTGAAATCATTTGCATGTACCTAAATACCCTCATTCTAACTGCTCAGTAACCTAAAATTCTTGTTTTCCTAGATGATAAAACACATGTGTACATGGTGTCCAGCTTCTTACTTCCAATCAAAAATAACTTAGCTAATATATACATTAGTGGTTTTAATGAAAATCCTAGATGTTTTCTGAGAGGTCTTTCAGTTACCTGCCAGTATATTTCTGGAAAAATATGTCTGATTACAAGCCAGCTGAAGCACTCCAAACAATTGCTGAAGTTCCATGTGTTGACTGGCATAGGGGACATAACAAGAGAGCATAAGGAGCTGCCAAGGAGCTGCCACTGAGCAGCATGAGCTTACTCTACTGCCGACTTTAATTTGTGTTAAAAAAAATAGGGATGAGTTAATGATTGCTAAACCAACAAATCATCCTCCCATTGGAGGAGCCCCTGAGGACATTCTGTCTCCAGTGGTGATATAACCAGTAAGCAAACACATTGTCACATTGCCTAGAATGGGCATACAAAAAGAAAAGGGGACCAGAAATTTGGAGTATTCTCATGGTGCCAGTCTCCACACATGTTCTTGGCTTAGCCTCCTGCTCCTTATTTTCCTCTAGACCAGCATGAGGGCACAGCCCAAAAACTACTCTCCAGATCTGTGATGCAAGTTTTATTGTTTCCTTCTGTATACTGTTATGTAGGAAGACGAGCATAATGCCTTGAAAATGAATTGAGGAATAATACCATACATTTGTTAGAAGGACAGTTTTTGCTACCATTGTTGGTTTAAAAAAACAACTTTTTCTGCTTTGGCATCTAAATCATGATTGCAACACTGCAGCTTGAAAAAGAGCTGTCTCTTCTAACTGTGGCTGCTATGAGCACAGTTCTCTCACTGTAGGCTGCGGAGTCAACAGCACATTGAGAAAGAGGATTAGTTAAGATACTGCATCAGTTTTGGTAGTGCTGTTGAAGGTGAGCAAAAATCTTACGTGTTATTCACATCAGTCTCACGGGTCTGACAGAGGGTATTATCCAGCCATAATGCTAGATCTTGCCTGTGTTATAAATATATGGGGGTTTTAACCAATGCCTTGTAATTTTCCTGATTCTTTATAAAAGATCACACTAAAAATACGAAAAATCTGAAGCAACAAAACTCCTGAATAGACAATGCAACTCAGCAGTTATTCTTGACACCTCATCCATAAATGTGTTTCTGTCCTAGTTAACAGTTCTACAATGTATACCACAGCTTTATCTAAATGGCCTTTCCAGTAAGTCATTTCACTGCATGATGGAAGCCATCTTACTGTGAAGGGCATATGTTAGTTTTGAAATAGTAATAAGAGAGGAATTATGTAACAGAATTATCCATGTTAAATTAGACTCACATATTGCTTCTCTGCAAGAATTATTACATTTGTTGTAATTATGCTCCAAAAGTGTTAGCATCACAGTTCTCCAGAAGAACACTGAGGCAGCAGCTCATTCCAGTGCAACACACAGGCTGAAACCCCTCCATATCCATACAGCTCTAAACTTTCAGTACCAATCAGACAATCATATCGCTTGTCATGAAGTGCAGAGAACTCTCTCCAAACAGCAAGTCATGTGATACTTAGATTTTACAGAGGCAAGATCTCAGTGTTGTGCAAGAATACATTAGTCGAAATGTCCAAGTCATTAAAGAGCCACCAGTAATCAACATTGATCAATTTAACCAATAAAGTCAAATTACACAAATACAGATGTAGCCATGCATCTGTACAGATGTAGTCATAGCCATACCCTCTGGAGAACTTGGTGAACAGTATGACAGAGCTTCAGCTGATATGTACTTTCCATCCTTGATGACCAACACTATACATTCAGAGGCTACTTCATAAGTAAAATGCTTGTGCAGCTGAAGCATGAGCAGAGGTGATCAGCACTGGAGCAGGGCCTCTCATTTTCTTCACGCAGAGTCTAATACAAAAGGACTTTGATCTTTAGTGGTATCTGTACCACAGTGCAAAATAATAATGATGATAGCACAGCAGTAATAATAGGAACACAACAGTAATAATAGGAACAGATAGCAATGCTGAACCTTGAACATGTATCCATTATAAACGCATAAAAATTCAGTTGTCTACTATAAGAGCACAGGTCATAGACTCTTTAGCTTCATTTCCCTCCTACACAGCAAAAAGTAGGCAGGAAAATTATTTAAATATATTTATTAGCTGGTAAACATTATCTTCCTGAATTGGCATGACAGGAATTTGGGGAGCTGCACTCCTAACATGTATCTGAGAATTAATATACGGAATATTTGAGCTGTTGAAGAATCTACAGAAATAGCCAAAAGGATACTTTCTTTTAAAACAGGACAGGAAAGGTTGTGACACACATCTGTATTTCCTGCAGTGTTTTGAAAACCTTAGCATCTACCTACAAATCAATGGGGAGGGGGCTCAATTTATTATTCTATTGATTCTCTACATACTTTTTTCTTTTTCTTTTTTTTTTTATGAAAGAGAAATGCCCAACCTTTAGCCCCCAGGCCGGCTTCCAAAGGCCATAATAACTTATCCAACCATTAGGCACACTTTGCTGTCACATCCTTCACTGAGGCCCTCAGTCACAGGGAAGCAATGAACTGCAAACTGCTAAATTGGCAAAAATGTGGCCAGAAGCTTGGTCTTAGCACCATTTTTGCCCAAGGCACTGTGGCCTCTATACCATTACAAAAAGGAATTGCATCCATCCTAATTCAGGCATGTGCCCAGCACAAGATGAACAGGTGATGCAAACAGCCCCGTGATGAAAGCATGAGTGAACCTCAGCCTTGAGACAGGCGCTACTTGAACCTCCTCATCTAGTGCCAAAATGAGCATTTTCTGAAGAAAGCACTTGCAGATTGAGTTGCTAATGGACATGCCTCTCACCAAGTCAGAAGTTAGAGTATATGTATTTTTCCTTTAAAATTACACGATCTTTCAGGCCAAAAGGCTGGGATTGACACAGGGTATGTGGAGTACATATTTATGGCATAAAGACAACTCTTATTTGTTGCCAGATCTAATGCACCATAACTTCATAAGTAGCAACAGTCTAGTATTTTCCTGAAGTTGTGAGCAGTGTCTTTCTGTTACAATGACTCACCCATGACAGTGAAAACATACCCATGTTTCAGATGTATGCAGAAAAAGAGCATCCCTGCCTTGGGAAATCAACACTCCAAGAACAGAGGGGCAAAAAAAGGTCCAGAGTGTAAAACATTCAGAAGCTCATCAACAGCGAGTTTTTCTGCAAACAGAGGAAAGTGGGCACATTGAAAGTGGAGAAGGTAGTGGCACGTTGTAAGAATTCAGGGATGCTCAATAATACCACAGAAGCTGCCAAATATCTCTATTATTTTCTGATCAAAAAAGAATCAGTCGAATTCCAAGCTCACTGAGAAATGATGAGCTAGTGCTTCAGAGAGGGGTTGAAAACAGGGAGGTGGGGCTGCTTGCATAGTTTTGTTTGGCATAGTTTCATCATTCACAAAAATGAGGGGAAAAACAATATTCCAAATCTCTTGCCAGGCAATTATTAATTATTATTCTCCCTAGGATTGCAACACACACAAACATCAACAACCCTTTTGGTTATGTTGGTCTGGAGTCCTGTCCAGTCTTTCCATGTGGAGCTCGTAAGGAGCTGCTTCACTCTGTGTGTTGAAAGTCTCTCCCCTTGAAAATGCATTTGGGCTAGTGCCTTGAAGGGACATTTGAAACTTGCCCATGCTGCTTTGCTTTTTTCCCCCTTGTTGTCAGGCTCATCATGCTGAGTCATATCTGCAGCTAGATCATAATGATCATCCTGAAATGTCAGCAGCTGCTCTTTTCACCCCCATATGGTGCCAGATTTAGGATGAGGTTTCCCTAATGCATAAACAATGACTATAATTGTGGTTTTTGACAACTAAGGTATCACAGAGATGTTATTCAGTTGTAAAAAATGTGCATTTTCTGCAGTTGTAATGAAGGGGTGGGTCATGCTGACCCATATGTCTCTTTGTATTTCTCCCCAAAGAAAATCTATGACATAAGTGAATCCCTGTCAGCATGTCTGTTTGCCATCAGCTGTTATTTGACAAGGGGAGCATCTAAAAGCTTTAGCAGTTACTATCTTCCTAACTGCAAGAGCATTATTTGCCTAATTCCAGGGATGACTGTTTGACAGATAAAAACCTGGCTTTAATCTCTATTCTCTTAATTTAGATGTAATCCCCTTGTGATCCTTAGCTCTGTTTTCCCCCTTAGTGCTGCTTAAAGTTACCAGTTCTCATAAAAAATCATCTGAAGAAAGCTGAGGTATCAGAGAAATAAAAAAAAAAAAAAAAAAACAAAACCAAAAAAAACCCTAATAAACCAAAAAAAAAAAAAATAGCAGGAGTTGACAAAAGTAATGAAAAACCAAGGTTCTATCTCTTTCATTTATATGTGCATCAAAAGTACCTGCACTGTCTAGTATCTGTGGATATAGAAGATAGTGGAATCGTGTCAATGGGAGAGGAATCTAGCCCCAGCACCTCCATTCTGTATTTTAATAACAAATGAAGCAATACAGAGGTAAATGAAACATAAGCAAGAAGAAAAACCTGTAGGGCCAAAAGCAGGATGAACATGATGCATTATTGTTGAAGATTGGGAGAAGAGTCATTGAAGGTGACAGAAGTAATCACCACCCTCCATTTGAGATAACAGAGCCAAGTAAGATCTTTGATGAGGTAGTACAGGTTTCTAAGACAAGGCAAAAGTACACACTAAATCCTTAATAATGTGGGCAGATGGTACTGCTGGTTACTGCTTTGGGTAAAGGTGTATTTGTGTGTATGCACATACAAGAAAACAAGCTGGCTGACACAGAAATAAGTTCTATACACAGCAGCTAAAAGGAACCTGTGCCTAAAGGAATAGCTTATCAGGGGTACTGAACAAACACAAATGTGATGCCATAAGCAAAGATACTGTCTTTGGTGGTTTAAATGCATCTACAGTCAGAGAAAAGGGAGCTTGCATGTTCTTTGTAAATACATAGGACCACATCCAAGAAAGTCCTAACTCCATCAATGGTTTACCTTCCTAACCAGAACAAGTTCCAATATGTGACCACCTGTGTCAAAAGAATGAATTTTATAGGTAAAAAATCAGGCTAAAGGGAAGTCTACAGACAAACCCACACTGTCCTGTGAAAACTAAGTATGTTGTAATTAATTAAAACTTGCTGTAATTAATCAAAAGCTACATTACAGATATTAAAACAAATATCAAATGCTTTAACAGATACCAACATTGACACTAGCCATTCTTCACTGAAAGAAACTCTCCTGGAGCTCAAACCAGCCCTCAGGATTGAGACTGAAAATATTGTGGTGTTCTGCAGGACAAGAGGTTCAGGTTTAGTGAGACTGAAGTGGGAAGTGAGTTCTAGAGCAGTGTCCTTCTCTGAAAAGTCTCTCTGGGCTCAATACCTAGGCGCTTAGGCCTCATCCTGAAAGCTGGCATTGACAGCTAAGCCCTAATTCGGTGCCTATGGTCCCATCCCCTCCTTGCTCTGAAACAATCAATGAAACCAGACTTTATGTACCAAATGGTACATAAATGGCAGACAGGTCTACCTATTTTGCTGGTTTCAACCCTGCCTGAACAAGACTTTCTGCTGAATCCATCACATGAGATAAAAACTAGTTGGAGAGGTGAGCACAGGAACGACCTCTGCAGTAACCTGAAGCATACATGTTCTGCTGTTCCGTGGCATCACAGCAGTTTATGTCACCCTCCTGATCAGCAGTTAATTTGGATCTCAAGTGCTAAAACTGTACTGCACTTCCACAACTGTGACTGAAAAGCAAAACTGGTCTGATTGGGAGTTGTTCTGATCCTTCATAAGCCAAGCACAGAAGAAAATCTGGAGGATGCCAAGCACCCAGTCACAGTTTGAAATTCTGCATACCTTTGCTTTCCCTATATAGCTGTTCTCTAGGCATCTGGATTCATCCACTTGGATGATGTCCACCTCTTTATACTTAGCTGTCTAAGAATCTGGCATCTGAGATAAGGCAGTTGTCTATGCCTCCTTTATAGCTATGGAGGTAGATCTTCACTTCCAGAAACATGCCACTGTACCCTAACAAAGAAATCTAAGTCAGATATCTCTAAATTAGTATAGCCCACCTTTGCCCTTGACTGAAATGGGAGCTAGACAAGTAGTCAGTCTGAACACGTTGCTTTGGCACAGCAGCAAAGTGGCACAAACATTAGTTCTTGCATATCAGGACATGGTACATTGCCAAATCTTTCTCAAGGGCATCTGTGGTTTCCCACATAACCATTCTTATGTGTGTCAAAAATGACACTGTTAAATGGAGTAAGCTTATGAGAACAGAAGATCTGACAAGAGCTCTCAGAGAATACAAACATTGGGTAGGCTGCTTGGGCATCTCACCTGATGAAGAAACCTCACAAGGTTTCTTTCCATGAAGGAGCACTACTTGTCATTCAATATTCCTCCCTCACAAGTTGTGTGTGGTGGGAAAAAATACCAACATAGTACTTGTGTTGTCTCAAAGAGGTGTGGCTTGTTTAGGAGGTTAGACTTGAGTACCATGGCTGTCTGAATGCAGAGTGCTAAGAAACGAGAGCATTTTGATCTGTCTGCCACTCTGTAAGGGTAATAGGAGGTTGGTTTATTGTTCCTCCAGCATAATGTACAAGGATAATTTGTAATGAGGCAGAATCTAGGGTAAATAGCTCTTGCTATAATACTTTGCCTTCAGATATCTTAAGAGGTAATCTGCGGTGGGTATGCTTGCTATAAATCAGAGGCTATGTCTTTGCATTTGGAAATCACTATTATGTTAAAGAGTGTATGCTTACATAGTTCAAGCACAGCATTTGGAAAGAAGTAATTTCACCTCAGAGTGGAAGTTTCCCTGGGGCACAAATCTTCAACAGAGAAATTTTGTATGTGTACTTTGACAAACGCATCCCCAGTGGGCATATGCCAAATTACGCCTTTGAAGCCATGGAAGCCTCGCTGTGGGAACCTAGAACCTTGAAGAGTTTCTCAAGGGAGAGGAAGCAGAGCCAGCTGGACTCATTTTCTATAGACAGAAATTTGATTGCCAGTTAGTAGCTACTACATTAGAAGAAAAATCATTTCAGAGACCTGGAACATGCTAGTGTGAAGCCCTTGTTAGAGGAGCTGGGTGGCAGCCTGACTGTGACCCATCCAGAACCTTCTCTTTGCACGTTCTTTTCTTCTCCAATATTTCCTGTCACAGTAAAATGTAATCTTAACTATAAGAACCAACACACAGTTGTCATTACTCATCACTTGAGAACAAACTGTAAATACTCCTGAGTGCAAACCAGATGAGCAAGGAACAATTTTTCTAGAGCTAATGCATATCGATTCAGCAGACTTACAGACATGAAGTTAAACTTAAGTAGTGAAACTGATGTACAACCTCTTCTGCAAGAAGCAGTTTATTTTCACAACCTGGGCTCTATCTTCTTCATTCTCTGCAACACAACCTCGCAACCCCTGAGGAGCAGGCTCCTTTCTGTGGTAGACAATACCTGTTTTCTGCTCCATGAGCTACTCTTTGACTTCATCCTTCTTCAGTAATCTCAAGTAGATCCTACATCATCCTTCACTCACACAGACAAATACATGTGTTATTTTGTCTGATCACCAAAAGAGATAGAAAACTGGACTAAAACACTGCTCTAACAATACGCAGTGTGTGTGTAGTGTGAAATAACTGACATGTTACTGTACCACTAAGAATATGTTTCCCTATGAAAATCATTACTTTATTAAAGAAACAAGACAAAAATAAGTCCTACTGAGGGAAATTCTCTAATGAAAGGAGGCTCAGGAAATACCTTTATCTGAGGTTAGACCTAATTGGCAGACAACTAAGTTTATGAATCCAGAGGCTGATCACAGCCTTCTGCTTTTCTCCACTGACAGACGAGCACACTTTTCCCTCTTACTCTTGCAATTGACTTTTTCTTGTATACAGGCTCAGACAAGATCAGTCCATCATCATGTTGGACTCCACCAACATGCAGTGAGAGCATCTCCACTATGCAGTTTACAGTCTGGACAAACAAGGAGAAAGAGGGAGGTAATGGTTCCTCCCTTTTCACATGGGGAAAAAAAACCTATTATCCACAGGATATTTAGCTGTTTTGCTGATTTGGATCTAATAGGTGAGACTCATAACCACATTTAAATATCTTCAAGCACCATCTGACCTGCTGTTTCCATGAACATCCTCTTACTGCACAGTAAGGGTAAAGCCCTGCTTTACTACATGTTAAATCAGCACTGCCATTGTATGCCAAACATTGCTAACAAAAAAACTATTCCTGCAGAGTAACCTGCACTGTTGAAGATTAAAAATAATGCAAAAAAAAAAAAAAAAGGGCAAAACAAACACTCAAACAAAAATCCTATATTTTAAACCAAATTAGGTGTTTTCTCAAGGATACAGCCTCATGGCAGCATGGTTGCATTGACTTAGTTTGCTCATATGACTACACTTTGTATCACATCAGCCTGTGTTTGCCCTGGGTAAGAGTGCACACAAGGACAGTCACTGCTGTTCAACTGAGACACAATAGCTTGTTAAATTGTCATAAACTGATCATAAGTTTGAGTCCCAAACGGCTTATCCGAGGTCACCCAGCAGTTTGAGACACACCCAGTGACTGAACAACATCTCCTGAGTCCAGCTTAGCATCAAATGCAATGGCACTTTTCCTTCTCTAATTGTGACCAATTGTCACAGTCTTCTGGTTGGTGCAACCAGGGGAAAATGGATATAGGATAAACTGGGACTGTCCAGTGAGTCCTCAGTTTCAGCTGAGGTGTGTTGGCAAGGCTTCATCAGGAAAACTTGGCTCCACCAGGTCCCAGCTCTCCAAAGACAACAAACAATTGGATATTGTTGAGTAACTCAGATAAAAATTCTTCTGATATGGGTAGGTGTTGCTGCCAGACAAGACATTTCAGGGCGTCAGCTGCAGAAACAAAAAGCATTCTTGGTCCTAAAGAAGCTTGTTCAATTCAATGCCTTCCTCTCCTATGCACCAGAGGGGAAGAGTGCTACAGTTAGTGCTGTGCAGTGCGTAGTTTATTGGCATTACACTGGTCTGAAAAGTGACTAGCATGGGGGATGTAAAAATGAAATAGCGGTGCAGAGTGATCCTGTGTTGGAGGAACACTGCCTTCCACAAGCCACGTAAACCCTAATTAATAGACAAAGGGCTCTATTCTTCATCGGCCTTTAACTCCTCCCCTCTTGCTTCTCTCCCTTTTAAACCACACTCCTTTTCCCCCTCCAGTTTGCGGTAGCATATACAGGGCCTGACGAAAGCCCACACAAATCAATGGCAACACTCCTATTGACTTCAATGGGCTTTGTAACAAGCAAAGAAAAAGGAGAATAGGTGATTATTTTTCCTTTCCAAATGATGAGGCCCCCCAGTAAAACAATCCATATAGTAGTCATAAGTGCTTTATAATGTGCAGTGCAATGGGCATAATTACTCCAACCCTCTAAAACGCTACCAGCAGTTGGTTGCTCTAATGCTTGGAAAATTATTTAAATAGACTTTGAATCTACAAAATAGGATTTGTTAGATTGTAAATACTAAGGGTCAGATCTCAGCAGTTGTTACCAGCATATCTGCAGTGACTCCTAAAAGGATACTCAACTCACACATATAGAACTAGCCCATAGCAGCACTTGCTGCACAGTCAAAATTATTTTGGTATCCATGAGTTGTTCTCTCAAAGCCATAAATGTAGGGTCAACCCTGCCGTTGCCTTTCAGTCAAATATCTGGGCATGATCTTGATTAATGGTTCCCCTGGCTCTTCTTTGTATTCAAGTAGACAGTCATTCTCGGTCTCTACAAAACCTCCATCTATCTTCCCTTCTCTACAACAGAGCACAAAAAGATTCCTCCATCTCTTCCTCTTTATGCATTGATATAAGGACTGTACTGCAAAGAGTAAAAATCCCAGGTGTATTTTAAAACTAATTTTCTTTTCCCTCTTCACTGCCTGAAAGTTTGTCTGCTTAACAAAGGGCTATAATACAGGGCGGGGGAAAATTCATTGCCAATTTAGCGTACTAGCATGCTCTGCCCATCTAAAACATCTTTGAGAGGCTGAATGCTTTTTTGGCAACACTTGGACAAAAATGAACTGAAGTTTCGGTCATATGCAAATGCTCTTATTCAAAATGGTGTATGGAATACTGTCTGTCTAATCCTTCCACTAAAATATGATTTGTGGCTGTTCTTCAGAATGTCTGCCTGATTAAACATCCTTGGGAAAAAAGCATGCATGGGTTTGTAATAAAGAAACATAAAAAGGTTTCTTTTAATCAGTAATTAAGTAGCAATTAAGCATAATTATTACAATTTGTATCTAATTTATAGTATCAGTAGAATGAACAGATGCAATTAATCCTCCAATAGTCAACAGTGTTTGGCTTAAGCAAAGCCACCTCACACTTTCCTTCACATTTGCAACAGAAAAGGGTGCTGTGGATGGTGGATGATGAGTGACTGCCTCTTCATCAAGGGGTAGGAACATTAAGCTGTGGGGTAGGAACTGTTTAGTCATCTGGAAGCATCTGAAGATACCTGTACAGGCAACATGAGGTTTTCCTGCTGTCTTCAGCAGAGGAATCTTCCCTTCAAGTCAAGTGATAAAAATTGTCAGAATTTTAACCTTGCATATAAGGAGCTGTTACTTTTGTGTAGCTGGTACAGTAACTCAGTTCAATGTTGCAATCAGCCTTTGCTAAACGTACCCATAGGCTTTTTCCTACGAAATACGAGTAAAATTGGTTATTTTCATGTGGTGGTGGGGGAGAGTTTCTCATTCACAGGCTAGGGAAAATGACTTAGTAACACAGATAGAAGAAAAAAGTTTTCAGTGCAAATTCTGGGTTAATTTTCTTTAACTCTGCAGTTTTTAAATAGTTGTGAAACATGGGCCTGACCTTGGACTGTCTGGAAGCAGCTAATCTGACGACTTTCTGCCACAGATGCTTTCAAATAAAATTATTATGAAATTTTCTTTGTTGCCTGACCTTGCTTAAGGTCCATCTGAGCCACATATGACTTGACGGTAAAAATATGAGTCTTTACATGCCACTGATTACCACACACCTGTGTTTGGAAAGGTGGGTAATGGGCAGCTATGAAAGCACCTTACAAAGTTGTCTGGAACCACTCAGTATAAAACAGATACATTTACAGACCAGGAGCTTTACTGTTTGTGTAACAATAGCAAATTCATACAACAGGCCTTCTGCAAAGGTGACCTCATGAATCTGGTTCTAGCAGAAGTAAAAACTGTATATTTGATGGATCCAGAATGTCCTTCAAGCTCACAAGGCTGAATGCACCTGCCCTTGCTCTTACTCTGATGCTAAGAGTTTATCCCACAGGCATTCCTACTGCCTGGGGAAGAATACGCCCAAAGGGAGCTGTGAAGATGCTGAAAAGGAGCTGCAAGAAACTAGCATTGCTTGAATCTAGAATTGCTTGGGGCTTGCAAAGGGAAAAGAACCTGTTGAGACACTAAAATCCAGCTTGCTCAAACTAGTATTACTTTAGGCCGAACCAAACAGGTCTTTATTTTTCACAGTGACAGAAGCCCTACAGAGTTTGTGGGCTCTGTAAACTAAAGATCTCATGGATTCCTTACCTCTTACAAGAACAATGTAAGTCTATTTAAAAGACTGTTTACAGAAAAAACTTTACAGTTTCAGGCTGTATATTCCTGAGGAATGTACCAATAAAACCCAGCCATCTGAAAGTGGTAGTAAGAAGACAGTTGCATATTCAAATGCTTATTTCTTTAATGTTCCAACACCTAATCTCTTAAATGAGTGTAATCAGAAAAGTGGCATTCTAATTCTCTTGTGGGGAAGAGAAGGCAACAAGATCAAGTGATAACCAAGCTGTATCTCAAGCTATTCTCATGAGACTTTGGCTGCATTTGACACCAAATTGGAGAGAAGAGATTTCCTAGGTACTATGCCTGCCAAAATTCAAACAACAGGCACACTTCTGCTCTCAGGGCACCAATCCAATTTACGGACAACCTCCTATTCAAAAACACCCACACCTTCATAAAAATGTCAAGTTTGCCTATTTTGCTTTTGTCCACATCAGGATTTTTCTCACACACATACTCCTTGAAGCTAAAAGAACAGTAAGATTGTGGAGTTAGTCACTCAAAAGTTAGAGAGCGCCAGAAGTTAAGTTACATATGCAACCCAAATACAGTCCCTTATGAGAGGTCATGATTAGACATGCTTTAATCACATGGTCACACACACTTCTTACACAGGACAAAGACAGTGCGAGCTTGACTTATTAGAGGAGCAAAGAGTAGTATCGTGCTGTCCTGAACAGTCCTGACTAAAGACAGAGTTACCAGATCTGCATGGCAAGACATGGGTGAAGCAACCCAGCTCTGCCCTGAACGGTGGAAGCCAGAGGCTGTGAAACACCCTGATGCCATGTTCCTTCCCTCCCTGCGCCAGTAACCTCCTGCACAGACATGTGAGGAGAAAGAGAGAAAGGAGGTAGCAAATCAGGACTGTGGCAGCGTGGCATGCCTCACACCATCAAGGGACTCGCTGACAAAAAGAGGCAGACTTCAGCCAAGGTTGCTCCCTAGCCTATGACCCATTTTGTTTTCTGTAGCAATCTGGTTCACATTAAAAGTACAGTACTGACAAAGTTGGGGTGGTTGGTTGGTTTCTGTTGGGGTTTTTTTGGTTGTTCTGGCATTTGCTGGCAGTTCCGTGGCTTTTGTCACCTCTCCTCTAAATAATTCTTTGTTCAGCCTTCTGCCTTTGAAACTTTATACTCAGATCTAGTTATCTTTGCTTTTCTAGCCCTTCAAACAAGGTAGTCACTATCTTGTAAGCAACTGTAGACTCATCAAGGCCTGAAGTTTTCTTTAAACAAAATGACCCCAAATAATTGTTCTGACTCTAATCATCCCCCGCCTGAAAATACACTAGCACCCTCTGAACCGTGGTGGGTATTACAGACATTTGGTTTGACTTCTACAATCACTTCAATGTGCAGGCGTTGGCTTCCTTGAGCCCAAGTCAAGTCACCACAGTATGGATGACAGGGGGTGGGGAGCCCAGACAGCAGCTCTCATCTCAAAGATAATAGCAGGCGACGGGGCCAGAGCGCCTTTAATCTCGCCTCTGGAATAATAATTCATCCCTTTCTATAGCCAGTGAGGCACCTGGTGAGGGAAGCCCGGGTTCCTCCGAGGGAGCTCCTCTGTGAAGCGCCTATTTCCCTGGCCAGGCAACCAGCTACTGCCGGGATGGTCCCTCGGGCACCAACCAGCTCGGGACTGCCCATTCCCGCACAAGGCACCCACAACCTGCCCCAGGGACCACGAAAGGCGGGGGCCCGTGGTAATCTGGCAGGAAGAACAGGCCTGAGGAGGCCTCTGCCAAAAGCAGACAACCACCGCGGCCGGGCAGTGCCTGGCCGTGCGGGCCCAAGGCCGGCCGCAGGAGCCTCGCTGAGGCGGGGCGGCGCAGCCCGGCGGCCGCCGCGGGCGGGGAAGGCGACACTT
>JAOEHY010012583.1:0-13388 GCA_025447955.1 Psilopsiagon aurifrons
TTTTTTTTTTTTTTTTTTTTTTTTGTTTTGGTTGTTTGGTTTGTTGGGTTTTTTTTTTTCATAAACTCCTTAATGCCTAGTGGTTAAGTGTTACTCCATTAAATCTCTTATATCCACTTACCAATATTCTGTTTACAAATACTTGCCTAACAGACATCTGTACACTTAACCCAAGAGTTACACCATGATGAGAGGTAACTGAACTGAGGGCATAAATTCCAAGTCACAATATTAAACCTTATTCAGATTCAAGGTAATTCTGCTGTAATAAGAAGACAGAGCTTTTGGGCATAGATTTTTGTTGAAGCAGTAGGAATAGCATGTATAATACCTGCTTAGCATGCTTCAATAGCTAAACATATCAGGAAGAGAATGAAACCTTAGAAATCAGGTCGTTTGTTGGAAATGGCACTATCACTAGCTAAAACGTGTAACTAGCAATTTAGTCCTGAATACTAGGGAAGCACAAAGAGCTTCATCTAAGATAAGCATCTGGGTTTATCTCAACTTTCAAATCGGAGTTTGCAACTGAGCAAAAACTAATGCAAATATTCTGGATTCCTAACATCACAAAAAAGCTGCTTTTCTAGCAATGTAGTGTCACCTCATTTAAACAAAAGGTCTAGAAATGATACCTAACCTTTCTGTTTGCAGCACCTTACCTCTTGACAGGATCAGTGCAATTTATATCCAGGGCTTACAAATTGGTGTTTGTACTGTCAGCTGTGGGTAAAGAGATCTTTTAAAATAACCAGAAATCCAGTTTCACTGAACAAGGGTTGTTTGGGTTTTTTTTTTCTTCTTCGTATGCCTACTTTGATGTCTCTTATTACATTATGGAAAATGTAAGCTTTTGGGTGGCATATTCTTACCAGGCAGGTTAATAGAAAACTTAATAAGAATAGCATAAGAGGACACCTCATGCTGTAAAGTGTCATTGTAATTCCTTTTTAAAGATAAATCCTTTTTTACAGACCTATTTATAGGGGGCACTAAACATGTGAATAAGGGTGTTTTAATTAAAGTATTTACTAAAAGGCTTTTCAGAAAACCCTTGCCAAAAAGATACTTGTGAGGTAAGTGAGCTGAGGAAGTTTGCTAATGGTGAAGTTTTCCAAGGTAGTGAGGACAGAGAAAGACAAAACATTGTGAAAGGTCTTGAAGAGGCTGAGAAGCCAGACAGTAAATGGTTGGTGAAATTCCATCTGGATAAATGTAAAGTCATGCACACACAAGGAAAATTTCATAGAACTTCACATAGAAAGTAATGTGGTTTGAATTGGCCATTAACACTTGAGAGTTTATAATAGTGAATCTGTGAAAATATCAGCTCAGAGTTCAGTACTGATCTGCCTTGAGTGTTGTTTATGGTTTGTGTATATGTCTTCAAAATATTTGATTGAATTTGTTAAATTGTGGAAGAATTAAAAAGGACAATAAGGATGCCCAAAGGAATGAAACAGTTTCCATGCACAGAATGACTGAGCAGCACAGAGGTAACTCGGGATGTGGTACATGTCTTGTAAAATTCAATTACATAGGACTAGTTTTAAGTTGAATCGTTTCTTGATGCAGCAGACTGCAGGCATTGAGTTCTAATGCAGAGTGCAAGCAATTTTACACCTATTAAAGGGGTGAGTATGCAAGAGAAGGTCACAGGGATTTACTACATCCACAGAAAACTTGTAGTTTTGGAAAATTGTTGGGGGAAAAATATGTGAACTTTGTGAAAATAAATGGGGGCAATACGATGTATGTTTGTGCTACTTCTGTTCTCAAGAACTACGTACGATTGTTTTGGGGGATAAAATTATAGGTTCGATGGAGCTTCATTAATGTTTAGCAGTTCTATGCTTTTGGATTGTCTGTTGCACCATTTCTGTTAAGGTGCTTTGAAACTTAATTTTCGCCAGTCTCAGTAGTCATAAAGTATTTCTCATGTTTACATGTTCTGAAAGAAGTAGTAGTAGATTGCTGCTGAAACCTGTCTGTATTCTGTTAATCCTTGCTCACTTTGGTATTTTTTGTAGTTTTAAGGAGACTTGTTGCAAAAAGATAGTATCTTCAACTTTGTTGGAAAGGCATTTTTAAATTTAACTTTTTATTGAAGACATTTAAATGGGAGAACAAAACTAGAGGTTGTTAAACTTAGTTATGGCTACCAGAGCACTGTGAATTGATTTATTAATTTCTCCTGTAGCGTAAACAGTGTCGTGCAGATTTTAATTTGCATTTGTGGTAGCTGTTAAGTTCTGTTATTATTTTCTTAGATAGAACTGGTTTTTAAATACTGGTACTCCCCACTGGGCAAAGTATACTGCATCTTTTCCTAATATGTACCTCAGCAAATTGCTCTCCCTGTTTTCTACTCCTTCCCTCCCTCTCTGCAATGAAGAGGATAATTTTGTGTAGTGTTCTGAGATCAGTTTACCCTGCAGCATTAACCTTCTAACAGAGAGATACTGTTTTATTTTTCCATCATGCTGTAATCCACCCCAGTCTCTGATATATTTAAAACCTATAAATTGTTAATGTTGCACTTCTTGAATTCTAATTGTGGCCTGACTACTTGTGGGGCTCTGGTTTGGAAAGGATCATTAACTGCTCCCCTGGGGATCCTGAGTGGTACTTTCTGAAGGCAGCGTGAGCTGCACTATTTGTGTAGATTTTGCCCTTGTGTTGCTACCTTTTTGAAACTGGGAGTTCATACATAGTCTGCATTGTACGGTTTCGAACTGCACTGCCTAACACAAATGCTGTGGATTGTTATCTGGAATGCACAGAGGAATCATTGATCACTGCTTCTTTTTCCCCTTTTTTTTTTTAAACTGGACTGCAGACTCTAGTGGGTATTTTTGCTATTTCTTTTCACCGATTTCAGACACTTCAAATGGTTGAGGTACTTTTCAGCGTTACTCTTTTGTTCTAGATTATCTGATTTAACAATTATCAATTAAATTGTAAAATGAAGCATACCTTCCATTTAAGAAAAAAGCAAACCAAGCAAAACCAAACTATTCTCTAAAGATACAGCAATATTTTCATATAGATTATAAACTTAATAATATATATTGACTGACATATCTATTATAAACGGATGCTTGACAAACTTTGAATCTGCATGTGTAATTGTAATATATTATTCAGGGTGATACAATAAATGTTGCAGGTCAGGTCAGAAGCAGAATTTTTTTTTTTTTGTTGTATTTCAAACTTTTAAACTTCAGACTATCACTGTATTCTAGAAACAGAGGAAACAGGAAGTAAGGATATTTGGTTTTTTAGACTTTTGTCATATTCATTGTAGCCGCACTGTATCAATAATTCAGTAGTTCATTCTAGACAAAGTAGTTTTACTTTTGTAATTATTTTACTATGGTGCCCCTATGGCAATGAAATACAGTATTTAATGGCAAAAATTGATAATACCATCTCTCCAAAAATTTATTAGCAGTGAGATTTACAAACCCATGTATTTGGTTTAAAAGAATGCAGCAAGAAACCTGTGTAGCTGTAATACAAAAAAATTGTTAAGTAGGCGTTTAATATTAGATAATTAGATTATTGGAGAATGTGTTCTTAGGCAGACAGGAAGTGGTATGTTTTTTCTTGAATTTGTGCATTTGTGCATGTGCACATATGCAAAGAAAATCCTCATTGATTTTCTGAAAGCTTGAATGTGTACCAGCTTATCCTCAGGTTTAGAAAATCTGGTTGCAGTTAATTTACTGTTACAATTCTTTAACTAATGAATCAGTAACTCCAGCTTTTCTCTCTTTCTTTCGTAAGTTGCCTTAGTATCAAATGTGTGATGTGTATCACCAAGATTAAACAGCCAGTTTCGGCTTCTACAAACAGTATTGGAAAGGATAAAAAAACCCCCATCACTGTGACTGCAAACTAAGCTTCAGAAAAATATAACTTTATAATAAATTGAACCATTTTCTCCTGAGTTGGTTTAAGAGCAACGCTGGGAAATGAGCAGTTATCTTTTCTTGTAGTCTGCCATTTTTTGCCCTGTCCCTTTCAGAATCCAAACAAGGAGGAGCACATGCGCATAGATGCTTATAGGATAATTTGAGTTAAAAGGGACCTCGGAGGTAATTTAGTCTAAACTCTTCCTCAGAGCAGGATCAGCTGTGAGATTAGGCCAGATATTCTATTTTATTTTATTTAGAAAAATATGTTTGAATATTTTGAGTCAGGAAATTAATTTTAATCTGTATCCATGCCACATCAGGAAAAGCAATGTATTATGCTTAATTGAGGCCTTGACACAGTAGCAGTTATGACCTCTGTTTCATTAACATCCTGTGCAATTCTCCAGCCCCTGCAGTGTTAACAGCAGAGCTCTCTATGATCTTCAGGATATTCTAAACTGGTGATCAACAAGAGTCCTGGCATTTAGCAAAGATGTAATCAGTTCCCAGTTCCTGAAAATGTTCTGTCAAATTTAGGATTCACCTGTTAAGTCCTTCACTTATCTCATATTTTTCACAGTGTTAAAATGTTTTCTGAAGCATGGTAACTTCAGTTTACTTTCCTGCTGTAAACAGTCCATGCACAGTCCTTCGAACTTCAGCCTTCCTTTGGGCTATGTTTCTCAGTTCCGCAAGGAAATGATTGGGGATTGCAACTTTTTTTCCCAGCAAGTGATGTAATGAAGCGTGCAGAGGACCTCTTCTCACAAAGGAGAGAATATGTTCCTTTCAGGGGCTCTTTGCTATTCAGAGGCAATAGTGGGGCCCCACAGCACAGAGGATGTGCAGGGTTGGGGGCTGAACTGTTAAGTAGCCTGGGGATGGCAGTAAAAATAGAGTTGCCTTTTCTCCATAAGCTCTGGCATGCTACCAATTCCCTAACCTGTGTTAAATCTAATTATTATGAGGGCTGAAATCTGAAATTTTATTTCCTCCTGTTTATCTCAAAAACTAAAACAAAGCAAGAGAAAAAGCTTCCAGCAGAAAGTGTCATTTTTTTTTATTTTTCTTCTGTACTGTGTGTTGTCCTGAAAAGTTGTAAATTTATTATTGTTTGTTCTCCAGATGGATCCTGTGCAAAAAGCAGTCATAAACCATACGTTTGGTGTGTCCATTCCCCCAAAGAAGAAACAAGTAATTTCCTGTAATGTCTGCCAGCTTCGCTTTAACTCTGATGTGAGTATTGGCTATTTTCATTCCTTTTTTTTTTTTGTTGTTTGGTACATTAAGTATAATTAATCTAGACTTCTTTTTCCCAAACAAATCATTCCAGTTCTGCCTACATTCCACTTAGCCTGCTGGCTGATGTTTTGTCCACTCAGAGATGGAAGTTCATAGATGTACATTGCTCTCTAATTTTCTGGAATAGGTCTGGCACAATATCTAATGCCATGTCCATTGACAATATCCGCTTGGACAGTCCAGTTGACTTCAAAAGCTACTGCAAAAGAAAATGTAGAAATGTGGGGTTTGATTGTGGTGGTTTTGTGTATTTGTAGGTTTTGTTTGTTGTTTGGGTTTTTGGGGTGTTTTACATTGGGGGGGGGAAGTTGTTTGGGGCTTTTTGATGGGTTTTGGTCTTTTGTTTGGGTTTTATTGTTGGTTTGTTTGGTTGGGTTTTTTTAAAGAATGGACAACGGACAGAAAAGCTTCCCTGTAAGTTCTCCATGTCATACCTGCTGCTCTTTCAGAAGAAATATCTTTTTCCTGTTGTTCCTATGTCCTTGCTGATGATGTTTTCCAATTTCTTAAAGTTACTCTTCTAGTAACTTTCATTTGTAATAAATACAAACACTGACTTCTAGCTGTCCTTTTGATTCTTACAAAGTTCAAGGAAGCTGTTGTCTCTTGTTAAGTAAAAAAATGCATTTCAAAAGGGTGCACTGACTGATAATCACAATATATATCAAACTAATGTTTTTCCTGAGTAGCTTGAAAATTAAAAAAATCTAGAAAACTATGTCTAAGTAAATAATGACCTTCAATACTTTATATATTTGCTATTTCGTCTTGGAGATTACTTACTAATGTCATTAAAATAATACCCCCCCCAAAAAAAAAAAAAAAAAAACTCAGATTTTTTTGTTAATTGTCAGAACAAATCCATAAGTTATATGTTAATATTATATATTCTGCTGTTATAATTTCAGTCTAAGAACTAGTTTGCAGACACTTCTTCAAAGCCTTTGAGTGTCTGGTGCTCCTAAAGACTTACAGTAAAGCATCCATTCCTATTACTCTGATTTTTTCTGCCTCTAGCATTCCACTTTGAAGTATCTTGTAAAGTGATTTCCTTAGTTTGGCTTTCCTGTCGAGGCTGGTAAGGATCTTGAAGCGATGCTATCTTACCTTCAAATTGATTTCCAAATCCATCATCTTTTGAGGAGCTTATTAAACCTTCTTTGAAGTGACATTATTTAAAATTTAGTTAACGTATCTTTCCTCTTTAAGGTTAAGGTTTAAGGTAAAAAATACCTATTTGTATCTTTCTGTGTAGATACTTAGCCCAGACACCTGCTTTGACTGCTTAAAACAAGGAACCAATGAAGTTCTTTTAAAATTTCCCTTGGATTTTGCTTCTGAGCTGGACTTCACCAGGGATGCAGCTCAGCCTGTTCCTGCTCTTCCCTCTCCTCCTGAGGCCAGGGTCCCTCTGATGGTGGGTCCTGCCCATAGAGGAGTTGCTCACTCTATCTTCACTGACATTCAGGTAGACAAACAGCACTTCAAGCAGATGAATTGAATCACAACTTAGCAACCTAAAAAAACCCCAAAGAGCTGAAATATTATGTGGTTTTCTACATCTGCCAACCAAGCAATTTTTCTTACCTAGACTTACAAACTAGAATAAAAAGTGTATATTTTATTCTGCTTTCAGTAGTGGCATCACAAATCATGGGAGATTATAGCCTTGTTTTTTCTTCTGGAATGAGTGTATTCATACAGCGTTGTGCCCTTTTCTTTATAAATGTGATCAATAGGCTCAGTTATAGTTACTAGCAAATATCACCATCCTTTTGTAATCGGGGATTGTAAGAAAGAATGAAGCATTATGATTGTTCCACTATTAGTGAGTGTAGCAGTTTCTTACTTTCTACCACACTTTCCTTTATGAGAACATTCACACACTATCTACACATTTAATTTCAGAATGCACTGAGATTTTGGTAGTGTTATTAATAGCAAAAAAACTTTAAGTATAAATTTAAGTTTCACAAATATAACCACAACATACAGGAATATTTGGAAAATGAGTTTGCAGAGTATAGCACTTCTGTCTTAAAAGCTGTCTAGCTTTTCATCAGATTATTCAGCTTCTCCTGGGAATCTTTACATAAAAATTTAATCTTCCCTCCAAGTTCAGTCTTTTTGACCGAAGCGTCATTTACCTGTGTGTTGCCTTTCTTTTTTTCCCTGAGTTCTTATTTTATTGAGGTATTACTCACACCATCCCCACCTCTCCTTAACCTGTGTTTTACAATTTCACTGAGGTACTGCTAATGGCCTTTCAGCTAATCTCTGCAGACTCTTATAGTTCTTCCTCAGCTCATTAAAAGATCCTTCACAGAAATAAAAATCTGCACTCTTTGCTTTTATTTTTCATTTTCATCCCTTTATCATGCAAAATTATGTTTAGGGCGTGGAATGGTTTTTACAATCCATCCTGAATTTGCTGATTGGGAAAAAAGGGTATTTGTGAGCCTCGTAACTGCTGAATCTTCCAGTGACTCAGTTCCACCATGTAATACCCTATTGAATGTATTGAAAGCCTTTCAAGTGGCATCAAACTGTGATAACCTGCATTAAAACCTTGACTGAGTATGTGCCAGAATGAGATTTGTAGTACAGCTACTTCACACTTGCAGGTTCTCCTATCTGTACAGGGCTGACATGCTCTTTGTTGTTGATGGGCATTTAATTCCTCTGAACTTCCTTTGACATAAATTGGGAAAGAAAAATTCAAATTACAGAGGTAATCTATTTAATAGTGTTCTTACTTTTGTTCTCTTAAATGAATTTAAGATTCTTTCCTGATTCTAGTACGCTTTATCTATTGCAAGAGTAGCATATGGGCCAGTGGATACTCGCCTGTGAGAAGAAAATTGGTTTGCTTGCCTTCAATCTTTTCATCACTCCTTGGACACTCAGTGGTCTGAATCAATAGACCAAAACAATTCAGACTAGTCAATTTATAGTTATCAAACCTCCCACTAAATTACAGTAAGTTGCTAAGGTTTCAGTTTTTTTCTGCCAGTGTGCCTGCAGGTTTAGCTTTGGTGAGTGTGTTCTGGCATCAGATTTAAAGGCAGGGATCCGCAGCTATCTGCAGGAAGAGAAAATCTGATATCAGGGATGGAAGAAAATTTTAGAATAGGTTGTTTCCTGTGTGAGAGTAAATGTATCTAATGCTGAAGTGATACCTCCTATATTTTGAAAAAGAAAGTTTCTAGGGTTATACTTTTTGTTTTCCTACCATATTATAATTTGAGCAGTGCTTCCTAACTGAATTCTTCAGGATCTTCCAGTTTCCTGAACTTTGAAAACACTTTTTAAAATTAAAATTTGAAAAACACATCTGTGTACAGACTCTAAATTTATCTAGTTATAGCCTGAGATGTTTATCTTCTTCCAAAAAAAGAAGTTAAGTGTTTTGACTCATATTCATAGACATTCACCATCATACTTTATCTGCCCTTTTCTAGAATTCATTAGCTGCAGTTTGGTCAATTTGGAAGTTGTTTTTCTGCTAATAAATTCTGTCACAACCAGTTTGAGCACCCCTTCCAAGATCTGTCAACTTCAGGAGAAACTATAGTACAGAAGAGATGACCCAAAGTCTTGAGAAACAGAAAAATTAAATGCCATCTCTGTGGAGTAAGTCCAAATTAAAGTTGTTTTAATAGCCTGAACTTTGAGGGCATTGAATTGGAATTTTATTTGTACCAGTAGTATTGACCTGACAACAATGATAACAGGTTGTTTCAACAATAGACAGAGGACCTGCAGGTCAGACAGGACACCTGAGGATATCCTACGTTATACTGGATTACTGTTTGTAGAACTGAATCCCCACTCATTCAGTTTGCCTTCTAGTCGCTCCTCTCCTCTTTGCCCCTTTTTGTTTTCTTCAGAATGGGCTGGGGAGAAGCAGGATTTAGTGAAGAGAAGAAACGTTAAAAGACATAGGAGATAGTTAATTGACCTCAAGATTATGATACCAGAAAACTGGAAAATCAGTAGGGCTCTCAACAAGTCAAAGGAAATGAGGAGGAAATAAAGAAAAGGGCTTTTTCCTGAGCTAATTTTTAATGATGATAGATACCAAAGTCAACGGCAGTTGAATTAAGTTAGAAATCTCTATTTAGAAAGGAAAACGTTATGTGGATTGGTGGTTGATGAGATTGATTAGTCAGAATAGTCAATGACTTACTTATTCCAGACTGCATAAACTTTATGCTGCTTTGCAGAGGAATATACTTCTTTTGAAAACTAAAAAAAAATAAAAATTAATGGTTACAGTGGTTTCCATCTTTGCATCTCTTTATGTTTTGCTATCGATGTAATGGTGAAATGGTATGTGTTCCAGTGCAGCAATCACTAGCATGCCAGTGAAGTTCAAGCTATGGTCTTGTGTTATAATCCAGCTCAGGAAAAACTGAGATCTCAGTTATATTTACTACCACCAAAGACCAGGCAGCAGTTCCTCTTCATGGAACAGATTGTGATAATGAGTCACATTTTATGCTTGCTTAAAAGCCACCAGAGCAAGGGACGTAACTGTATTCCACCAAGAGGAAACAAGACACACTGAGAAAGAACTAGCTTAGCCTTTGGAAAAAATACTTCTTTACTTCTTTTCCTTTTAAAAATTCTGGGGTTCCTTCCAAACCCATGCTATGTCTATGTGGACTACAGATAAGCTTTGCTAAATAAGTTTTCATATTAATAACACAGGTCTGGCTTGTTGATATTAATTAGTTATATTACATTCTAGCAGAAACAAAAAGTAGGTTGAGCGAATTTCCTCGAGTCGTTATGTTACCCATAGGAGGCTCCAGTAGCAATAGGGCAAGGGGAAAATGGCTGTTTTCTATCCTACATAGATTCCTTCTCTGCCTGCTCCTGGCTCATTCTTTCTTATTTCTTCTGGCCACCAACTGAATCTGCAGCATCTCCTGCAGCTGCTTTGCGGCAGCAAGTCCCTCCAGCAGCTGTGGAGCTTTGGACACACTGTCCCTGAGATGTCTGTCGTATTCTGTTCTGGCATCTGACACTGAAGCTTGCAACCATTAGAGAAAAGCGAGTTGCAATTGCAAGGATACCTGTTTGGCTCCTGCAGAGTTACTTCTTTCTCCATATTTATGAATAACCACCTTATGTTCAAGTAACTTGTCTCTGCGCCTCTCCCTTCATATTTGTGTTGATAGTCCACAATTTTTTTGGAGCTGGGGCACTGTACAACATCAATGCTAATCCAGTTCCTTTCCTCAGCAGTCACACCTCTGTCCTCCAAACTTACAAATACATTATGCTAGCAGCCCATCCAGCAGTCCACATGAGTTTTCATTTCTTTTTGGTATTGCTTGTTTGGTGGCATCTTGGTTTTATTTTGAAAACAGAGATTGTCATCTATTGAATATGCCCAAAATAAACACGTGCTTCCCTCTGCACACTTTGTTTCTTGTAGAAAGGTCTTTGGCTGTGATATAACCTGGTAGGTACCATCCTGTTGATAGGATATCATCTGATTGAAATAAATTTGTGTTTTCTCAGTGCCCTGTGAGGTTGTTACTGCTTTTCAGTGTCACCAACAAAGACTTAGAAATCAAGAAAAAACACAGATCAGATAAAGCAGATGTAACAGTTGGGCATTAAGAGATGCTGAAGGTCATCTTATTGCTTATTTATAGCCAATAAAAATGTGATGATAGTGATCATCTTTTTAAAAAGCCAGAAGCAAATTTTTGAAGTTTGAGCAAGTATTACCAAACATTAACTCTGCAAATTTCAATGAATCATTCATGCTGTCAGAATGATAACACGAAATAATATATAGGATCAAATAAAAATCTACAGAACTGTCATTGTCTTTTGTAAAATGTTTTACATTTTCCCCATAAATAAGACTATCTATATGGATTCTTTGGGTATCGAGGTTAGTGGAACGGATAGGAGGTAATTAAAAGCATAAATCTCAGGAACTTGTGAAGGTAATTTTCTGTTTTGTAGACAGAACTGACAAAATGATGAAAGTTGTTAGCTCGAACATGACAGAAATATTGCATAATTATAGGGTACAGGGTTATAACGTGCTGAAAGCTTTGTTCAAATAAGAGCGATTTAACAGAGCTTTTAACTAAGTTTGGTTAGATATTTAAAATACGAGTTGACTTCTTATGACATGGCTGATCTTCATAGTGTTTTGATTTTTCATAGTCCTTTTCAGTAGTAATCTACCTTACTAACCGGAGCAATTAGGTTTTAGAAATCCATTGAGAACAGAATTGAAAAAAAATAAAGCATAGCATTGGTATAACAAATGTATGAATACTTCAGTTATGCAGATTTCTTCAATTGCACCTATAATATCATATGAGATAAAACTAGATTTTTCAACACCACTTCCAAATATATAATCTTGTGCAATTTTTATTAAAGTTATGATTCTACATTCTTCTTAATTTGTATATTACTCAAGTATGCATAGTCTTACAATATAGTTCTAACAGGTAGACTATGTGATCAAACCTTTGGTAGACCTCTTGCTATTTTAAGAAAGGGAGTTTATAGCTTAGGGCCTACTGTGAATTTAAATGACAATACATTATGGCTATAAATACCTTTGTGCTTCTGCAGTCTTGCATGGTTAGATACCTTCTCTACCAGAAAATCTGCCATTGTAGCCATGGCAGAAGCTTTTGTGGTATTTTTTGACAACATCTTTTTCATTAGAAGTAATGATTGTATTGACACCAAGTGAATACAGCGTTTGAGATAAAACTGCTGTTGAGAAGACTTCCCATCTATGGTGGAATTCCTGCTTTAAAAAGATGAAGTAGCAAGCAAGAGGGTATAGGAACTACAAGCCACCAGGTTCAGTCCCATTTAGTTATGGCACTCACCCAGTATTGCAGAGCTTAAGGCATGAACTCAGACTTTTCACGTGGATACTTCAGCAGCTCACTTTATTTTTCAGTTTCACCTTCCTAATGTCATGCTGCTCTACATATATTTAATTTTATATGTTAATTGTCAGACTGCATATTCTGGTAGCAGATTCAAGCATTAAGCTTAAGTGTTGGCAGTCCAGTTGTTTTATTTTCATGAAGGGCTACGTCAGCTGGTCCTGAAGAAACCTGAAAAAAATCTTGATCTCAGATGTATACACACTGAACCACTAGACTTAGTCAAACATTGCATAAGGTTGTCATTGGAGGTAGGTTGATATTTCACCTCTTTATGTAGTAATTAATTCAGTTAATTAGTCATTCACGCACTAAATAGATTCTAAAACTCAGTCACTGGTGAACTGTCAAAATGAACAGTGCTGGTTTCAAATATACTGTCAGTTATTGCTCCTGACAGGGATAATTTTCTGTAATCTTTTGTACTGCAGTCTTCCCTGAATTGCAAAGTTTTCTTAAAGGTAATACTACTATCAATCAATCTGTATGATCTGTATGTTTCCTGGTTACCTAGTTTTTTCTAGATATACATATCTATACATGTATACATGTTTAAGTTTAGGCAAAGTAAAGCTACTGAAGGTTATTTTAAGCACAGTAATATGCTAATGGTACATTTATTTTAGAAAACATGTTTACACATAGACGATGATTTGCATTGTTCATGTTTTATTCAACGCAATCTAGCATATAAGGTTAATATATTCTATGTAGTCTCACAGTTTAACATCCTGATGCTCAGATTTAAGCATAATATTATTTTTGCATTCTGGTATGTAATGTCACACTTATTTCAGCTTAAAGCTTTTCCTCTTCCTTAAATCTTCCTAGCCAGTACTTGATGACTTTTTATACTTTCTAATAAGTAGGGGCGTTCCATTTTAAAATGTCAGAATGTGTATATATCAAGCTAGTAGACCACAGTTACTTAGAACCAAGTAGAAATTATATGTATATATTTTTTTATGTAGGGAGTTCTTTCATTTGAAATATTTTCTTATTCCACTTCTTCAGAAAGTGTTCTTCTTAACTTAGTAAGCATTTCTTTTAAAAATTATAATAATAAAAGTTCAGTAGTCACATTTAATTTTGATTATATAAGGAATAAATTTAACGCAGTGGTTTTGAAATAAAAAAAAATAAATGATGATCATGGGACTGGAGCACCTCCCGTATGAAGACAGGATGAGAAAGTTGGGGCTGTTCAGCCTGGAGAAGAGAA
>JAOEHY010012585.1:0-19151 GCA_025447955.1 Psilopsiagon aurifrons
GGGGGGTGTGTGTAGGAAATCAGGTTCTAAACTTTCAAATGTGAAGATAAAGCTTTATAGCTTTATGGTGATATTCCTGATGTTCTTTCTCTTCATGTGTAAGTCCTCTGTGATTCCCCAGTAATTCCTTTTTATAAGGCTAGCAGGTAAAGTCACAATGCTCAGGGAACCTCTGGCGACCAAGTATAAACTATAATTCATTCAAAGAAAACCATGTTCCTGGCTATGCCGAAGGAAAGAGGTTTTGCGTAAATATTAGAAGTTTGTCATTTATCTACCATTAAGACCACTTTGTAGAATCATGATCATCTCAGCTCTCTATTCATAGAAATTGCAGTTATCATATTATGTTTAATGACACTTTCTCTTAATACCAGTTCCTTATAGAAATCTTAGGGATTCAGCCTGACTAAATGTAGATCTTCATATATCTAAGTGATTTGGTCTAATGCCCTTTATAGTCAAAGGAGAGGATCAAGCACTTCCAGAGAGTCGTTAATCTTAACCAAAAGTAGTCAAGTAAAGTCAGAGAGATGAGTCATGCCTTAGAAGTGCTTGTTTACCTCACCTGACTTTTAGGGAGCTTCAGGTGACTGGCTCATCTTTGAAGTTATGTGAAATGAATTTTACCCTTCTAATCAATTACTTTTCTGACCACCAACATCATCCTGCTACAAGTTACAAATTTCCCTTTTTAAAAAATACCCTTTACCTACATCTGAGATTACTTGCATTCCTTATTTATTATGGCAAATGTGTAAAAATACATAAATCATTATCAAGTTAATGTCCTTTTGCAAACCATACACAACATTTTACATCAAAAGATTTTTAAACAACTTCATTATATGATAGGAATTTTAAAGCTGTGGTCCCCTGAAGTGTTCTGCATCAACTGAGAATTTAAAAATATTTTCCTCCAGTGAGAAACCATTGCCTGTGGAACACACAGAACCTTGCAAAATCAGAGAGAATCTAAACAGAATCCAAGAGGAAAAAGGGGTTTGGTAGAGCTCTATTTATTGCTAGTTATTTCTTCTGGCATTGTACAAAAGAATATGCTCTTGTTGCTTTCAGAATTGCAAGATGAATGGTGCCAGAGTCATCATTATTAAAAGGATAAAAACAGACCAAAGGAGGGAAGGAAAAAAAAAAGAAAAGAAAAGAACTGTTTTGGAAGAAAAGTGGAATCACTGACCACAACTAGCTAAAATAAAAACCATATGATACTCATTCATGTCATTAGTATTCATTCATGCCAATGACAGTCATTCCATATTACAATGTGATCTATCAAGATATGATGAAATACTTTACATCATATGAATATGTTAAATATTAACATGAAATTTTAAAACCAATAGTAGTAGGTTTCACTGAAAAGTGAAAACTAGAAAAAGAATTTCCTGAATCAGATGACTGGAACACCTGTCTGATGAAGACAGACTGAGTGGGCTGGGCTTGTTCAGCCTGGAGAAGAGAAGGCTCAGGGGAGACCTTAGAGCAGCCTTCAAGTACTTAAAGGGGGCCTACTGGAAATCTAGAGAAGGATTTTTTACAAGGGCATGTAGCGATAGGACAAGGGGGAATGGCTTTAAACTGAAGGAGAATGGATTTAGATTAGATAGTAAGAAGAAATTCTTTACTGCAAGGGTGGTGAGACATTGGTGGGGTTGCCAGGTGTGGCTGCCCCATCCCTTGAAGAGTTCAAGGTCAGGTTGGATGGGGCTTTGAGCAACCTGGACTGGTGGAAAGTGTCCCTGCCCATTGCAGGTAGGCTGGAACTAGATGACCTTTAAGGTCCTTTCCAACCCTAGCACTCCTATGATTCCACGATTTTCACTAAGTTATAAAAATTAATGAAGCTCCAGACAACTGGAAAAAAGAGAATTTTATTCCAACGTCTTATAAAAAACAAACACAAGTTGGAGAACATATTATCAGATCAGCTGCACTTGAACCCCATTGCAATGCTGGGCTTGTTCTTGAATGTGTAAATAAGAACAGGGAGAAGGAAAATACTTGAATTTGTTGATTTAGAAAGGAAATTCTGCATGGCAATATAGTGTCAGGATTACTGAGAAAAGATTGACACTGCTATTAAGTAGATTAGAAAATAAAAATGAGAAGGACAATTATAAATTCAGAATAGTGAAAAACTGTAGCACAATCATGGGTTACATTTATCTCACCTGGCTTTGGAACATGTTTTTCTAGATTCTTCAGCACATCAAATTTTCAAGTAAATGTTAAATGATTTTTTACATTGGCTAAATTGGGAATGAATTTCTTAGGAGTCCTCACAATGAGCACACCTTACATATGGTTCCATGAGAATTTGCTGTTTCTCTGATTAATGTTTTAACAGCCTTTCAAAGGGCAAAAGTTCTTTTCAGTGTACAGTGGCACTAATGTTTATAGCCTAAATTATCTATGATTGCTAATTCCTATCAATATTCCAACTAAAACTGTCATACACTAACTTCCTAGTGTATATACTTTTCTCTGGTGTTCTGCTCCTGCCTCCAGAGCTCTCCACTGGGAGGAATATAATGCTGCTGATGAAGGTGCTTTCCATGATGGTCTTAGGCCCCTTCAGGGCTAATTTTGTTTGTTGTAACCTTGTATTTGCTAATGGGGTACACACTTACCCTTTGGGCCCTCAGGCTTAGTTACACCATAATTACTTCATTTTTTTTTTTTTTCAGTCCTCTACGTAATTTTTTAAAGAGTTTTGCAATTTCATAAAGCTAAAAAATGCCAAAAAAGGAATAAAAAAACCAACGAAAAGTCAAACCAACAGCAACAAACAGAAGCCAAACCCAACTGAAACAACAAAAAACAAACCCCACAACTAAACCAAAAATACAATATAACTAAATCAAACTCAAAATCATAGGATATGTAAGAAACTCCTGACATCGGAGTAATTTGCCACTGAATGTAGGACAATTCAGGCAATGGTAAATTTATTCTAATTCAAGTTTCTTAATTTTATATTTTTTTTCAAAGACAGCTAAAGTAAAGACCAAACAAGACCTGACAAATTCTGAAGTTTGTTATGAGTAGTTATGGCTATAAAGCCTGAGGTGTATCACTAACACTTGGTAACACAAAGTTGGTTGGCCTGCAGGTTTTATCTGTTCTACTTGCTTCTTACTGACTTCAATGGTGAGTCTATAGTCTACGAAATAGATTACTTTGAAATATGTGTTAATGAGGAGCAGTTTTTGTGAGTCTCAGATTTCTGCTGGTCGTTTTTTGATCTCTCTTCTGTATAACCTTCACAGGCAATACCCTAATGAGTTCATTCCTCATGATTCATTTATATGTCTCAAAGACTTTTATTTTTTCAGCTCATTTTTCTGGTACAATAAGTGATTAGTGGACTTTGTAGTGTATCTGGCACTGTGTACTACTGTGTAGTTAGGAATAACTACATTGAATTTCCCACCTATACATATTTCTCTGTTGGATGTATTTTAAACAAAGAGATTATGTGTATAATACTGACTGGATTAGTTTATTTTCCATAATTACTTTTTCCCCTAATTTTTGAACATCTTATGTTTCCTAGGATGTAAACTGTACCTGAGATATTCGCCTTCACTCTAGTAGTACAGTTTGTGCAAAATATACTTGTTTGGACTGTAAATCTTTACTAGAGATTGTTTGATGCTTCTGGATTATTTGTGCCGCTCATAAACAGAAGGAAAACATTTGAGATCACTGAACATCAGTGGCAACTGGCAACAAGCTAATACTTTCCAATAGGCTTATTCAAATCATAATAAATTAATAGTATTATTAAGTTTTTTCAGTTTTTAGTTGGTTTTAGTTGTCTTTATTCCTCTATATTATGGGCTGATACTTGAGGTGATGCAGGCTCATCAGTTCTGAATCCCCCCTGGACTATGAAAGGCATTCTTCCTAAATGCTGTGTCCATAGTTCAAGGATGGATTTTAACTTGTCTGGCTATAATTTATTGAGTTCTATATGTTACTGTGACTCAGTGTGAATTAATTTATGATATATTATATAGGCTGGTGAATTACTTCTGAATTATAACACTTTATGTTTGTGGGCCCACTACTGCATTTTTAAATTATTAGACTATCTTTGTGTTAAGTATTATCGGTTTTTCAAAAGGTAATACTCAGAATTAGAGCATGCATTTTCTCATTTAGCGACTTTTATAAAACATTTATCTGTGTGAAGAAAGGGTCAACTTAAGAAGATGCAGTTGCTTTTGTGACAACATGATTCCACAGATTTTTTTTTTTAAATTAATTTTCTAAGGTACCTGTAGAGAAACACTTTGCCAAAACCGTTGTGGATTAGAATTGCAGGGTTGGTTTAAAATCCAATCCAAATTCTATTTTATTCTGTGCAGTATTTCCATTACATCTGAGTGATGTCTGGGAAAAAAAACAAGGTTTCTTTTATTTTCTCTTTGTGAGTTATTCAAGTAAACAAGGCTTTCATATACTTTTGTGTGGTCTTTTAAAGACAGTAATCCACTGGACTGATTACTACATTGTGATATCTTTATAATTTAGAACTAGCTGTGGCTCTAAGGAACAGAAAGGTTAAAGAAGGTGAAAATCTTTTAAAGCAATTAACTGATTGATAGTTACTTTACCTCATTATGTGACCACTTTATTAAATACACACTTATAAAAAAACCCTATATATATATATGTACTGATATGAAGACTCAGCTGAATAAATGCAATATATATAAAACAAAAAAGTGCTCATCTGTATTTTTTCCCTGCCTTGTGTTTTGTTCCTTGTTAGCAAAACCAGGAAGAAAGATGATACTGTTCTTTCGAAAAACTAATGGGTTAATATATTGACAGCCCTGTGTTTTGACTTGGGATTGTACAAATCATAATTGTAAGTGCAGCAAAAATAAAATAAAGTTGACATGTCACTCATTATTCACAGTAGTGCTGCAGAAGGTACAGAAGGTATCTGTAGGATATATTATGATACTGTATAGTGGTAAATACAAAGAATTCATGAAGGTTGGAGATAAGAGGCACCGCAGATTAAAAGACGTTTCATAAGAATAGAAAGAGCTTGTCTGGCTCGTCTTGGTTATATTTAAAATGTCTTTTATAGGTATTGGATTTATGCTGATGAATAACTCACACTTCTCTTGTGTGGCTGAGTAGTTAAGACTGATGATGTTAGTTTGGGCCCATAGGCTCAAAAAATAGAAAAACACATTGTTAAATCTATGATGTACTTGCAGTATTGACCCAGCATAACTTGATTTGTCATTGGAGTCTCTGAAAGTGTTGTAAATGACATAGATTGCCATTGTAAAGTGTTCACAGAGGCTGTTCGATACTGAAAATAAACATAGGTCTGCTTTGCTATTTGTCATTCTTCAAGCTGTCTGGCAGCAAAACAAATCTCTGGAATAGCTTTGGTGGTTAGAAAGTAGGAAACATGCCGGAAAAATAAACTTGATTAATAAATTTTGTAAGAAATCCTAAAATGATGAACAGCATGATGCAAAATCATAAACACAAGTGTCCAGTATTATCATATGCTATTTAGAAAAGCAGAAAAAGTCAAAAAATCATGCAGCTGATTATTGAACTCATTCATCTGTTGATTGCTGGGGCACTAGTAATGTAATTTAATCTTGAAGTTTTCTTATTATTTAGACCACGTGGTAGAATCTCTCATTATCCATGTGTGGCATGATTTATTCTTTCATCTAATATTTGTGCTCTTGGTAATAGGATACTGAAGCCACAGATTGTAACAGATATTTTGTATCACATATTTTATGGTTTTCATCTAGGAAAAAGTAATAAAGAAAAATTGAGAAGGGTCATAAAAACCTTATTCATGTCATTCTAAATTATTATAACATCATTATTTTACTAACATTACCTACTTTTGTGTAAAAGACTGAATAGACAGTTACAGAAATAGCCATTTTCCTAGGAGGTTTTAATATTCTTCATACTTTATTATTTTAAACCATATAAACCAAGAATTGATTTTACTTAAATTTTTGTCTTTGTTATTCTGTCTACTCCAAGCTTTTATATGAAGGGTTCTTGAGTCAGTGATAATTTGGTATCTATGATTTAGCTCAGACGTCTAGGCACAGCCATCTAGTTCCATTTTAAATGCAAAACATCCACACAAAGCCTGCAGATGTGACACAGGACCTGCAGAAAACCAATACCCTTCCAGACAGGCATATAGCAACTACCATTGAATATTGCGTTGAACACTCTTAGGCAACTAAATAAATCCTCCATAGTAGGATTGTACTTTCTTAGCAGTGTTTATTCCCTCCAATAAAAATGAGACAAAATGTACAGTAGAATATTTAGGGTTCTAATTTAGCTGTCCATGTACATGTGTCCTCATGTGAGCTAGGTGTCCAAACTGCTTTTATAGCTGGTGGAGATCTCATCCTCTGTTCAGTCACATTAAAGTGGGTGTCTTGATCAATATGCCCTGTCTGATATGTTGTGTCTCATCTGCTGCTCCAGAAGGACATGTGTCTCTCATATTAACACTGGCTGCAATGCAGGTGTCTCAGGTATAATCTGGCATGAGGTGCTGGAGGTTGAAATATGTCGCAGATCCGGTGAATGAACAGTGGATGCAGGCAATGGTGGCCTCCGGCCTTACTCAGCTGGTACTTCCACATGTCAACTCATGGGATAAACTGAAAAGGCTTTGGAATAGGTCTCCACTACTGGGAGCTCCATGTGATGTCCTGGCTTCAGGAGTCTGACTTTTGAAAGAAATCAAACCCTATGCTGAATCACTGTGATGCTTGGCATGTATGAGTGTTTATAGTGAAATTCTCTTTAGGAGAGATGCACATATGAATGTGCAATAGTAATGTAAAAAAAAAACAACAAATGGGATGCACTTTTCTACTCTATTGCAGGCAGTCAGCACTTAGTAGACAGCACAGGAATAGAGGCAATGAATCTGATTTAGAAGCATATATCTCACTTTCATTGGAGAAAACAAAGAATGCATAGAAAGTATAAGCAGATTACATTAATATGTCTTCCCTGTGATCTTTACACAAAGTTTGCGATTTCAGACCCACTGAACTGGACAAACTTTTAATCGGAATATAAAGCATTTATTCTTTTGCATAGATATAGGTTAGAGATAAGATAGCTAGTCTTGGTCATTACATTAAAATCACTCTTTCTACTCTTCCTTTCAGTGACTGACAACATCAGACTTCAGATTGCTTCATTAGTTGTGTGGCATAGTTTAACACTATTTGATTCTGCCTATTTTAACATCCCAGTTTGGAAAGTATTAATTGTACTTTGTGCTTTTTGTCACTTTATTTCTATAGAATCCCATTAAAAAAATAAATGTGAAAAAAATAAATACATGAAAATTTGTGCAGTTTGAATGACTAAAAGAAAGTTACTGAGTCCTAGCCATCCAGTGGATAAAGTGGGTTAATACTTGTAATACATATTCTTGGCTCTAAGTAAGTTTCTTTTTGAACTATATATTGCTCCTTTGCTTTCCCTGAAGTGCAAGCTTCTCAGGCAAATCTAGAAAATTCCTCATTCGAACCCCTTTTCTGTTTAGAAAACCAGCTTTTTTCCTTACTTGCAACTCATAGATCATGTCAGGGAAGAATACTTTTATTAGGAGCTACTCAGTGTACTTAAGGATTGCTGCCTAACATTTGAAATGAGATGTAAGTTTATCCATTCAGGCTTTACCTGTTGTGCAGATTACCATCCCTTCAGGATTAGAGATGGTACATCACAGTGCTCAAAGAAGGCAGTTCTGCCCATTCCAGCACTTTGCTTGACCATAGCAATTGCCAGACCAAACAGCAGAATTGTTTAAAAGCATGTATAATTCAAACATAGAACACAGTTCTCACGTGTATTGGGTACACCTCCTTCCTTTGGAAGACAAAAAGACAAAACTGATCTTTTAAAAAATAAGTTTTAATGGAATGGGAGGGTTGTTTAAATTGTTGAATATTACTTTTGCTCATTTATTTTAGGATGGTAAGAGGAATGACTTGGTGACTGAGAGCATTTAAGTATCTATTGCAACTTGCAGAATGAGTCATGAGATGAGAGAACTAATGTATGTATATATGTACAAAAATACAATAGGGCTTTATTGTAGTTTGTAACTTAATAACTCAGTTTGCAATCAATTTCCTTTTATAGTTTTTAGATTGTTTAATATGTCCTGCCAGGAAAACCTGTGGGTTATTGATTGTGTTGTAGAATTACTTGTAAGGTAAAAAAATGCATTGCAGACAGATGCAAGATGTCCTGATGTAATTAATTTCTTACTTTAATTTCTTATATTTGAAACCTTAAAAATAACAAACTTACTTTATTGCAGAAACCTTTGAAATGCTTATCAGACTGGCAGAGAATTACACAAGCTCACTTTTCTGCAAAACATATAGAAACATGGCTGCTGAGGCTACTACCCGTGTTCAGGAGTTTTTCACAGATGTTGGACTCTTCATATTTGGGGCAGACATTAGCACAGAGGAATCTGTAAACAGATTTTTTGACACCCTGTTCCCAGTCGTCTACAACCATGTGATTAACCCTGGTCTGACTGACATTTCACTGGAATATGCGGAGTGCCTCCAAATGGCAAGAAGAGACATCAAACCCTTTGGTGACATTCCCAAAAAGGCCATAAGACAAATGGGAAGATCACTGTTACCCAGCCGGACTTTCTTGCAGGCTCTGAATTTGGGGATTGAAGTGATCAATACAACAGATCATTTGCATTTCTCTAAAGACTGCAGCAGAGCTTTACTGAGAATGCAGTACTGCCCGCATTGCCAAGGGCTGACTTTAAGTAAGCCCTGTATGGGCTACTGCCTCAACATCATCCGAGGCTGCTTAGCTAACATAGCAGAAGTTGATCTTCATTGGCGGGGATATATTCAGTCCCTGGAGGAGCTCTCAAGTGCCATGAGTGGAACATACGACATTGAGCATGTGCTTCTGAACTTCCACTTGCTTGTTAATGATGCTCTCTTACAGGCTCGTATCAATGGGACAGAATTATATGAGCAGGTAAGAAGCTGATTTTATCCACACTTAGTGCAATCATGGCACTAAGAAAATTAACATAACTATTAGTTGTTTGGGCATTTTTATGGTGATGAACACATTTGTATCTGAGTTCAGTTTATTTGACAATGCTTTTTTCCAGCACTGCCAGTTTTATTTTAATCACGCATATGACCTGCAAGTTTCCCATATTCTATTCACAAGTTTAACATCAAATGGGAATTCAATGTTTTGACAGCATTTGCAGTAAAGGCTATTCAGTATGAAAAGAATTCTTGTGTGGGATTTACTTTTTCCCACTTCCCATGAAACCACAGCATTTTTCAAAATTTTGCTGAGTGAAAATTATTGTTGCGTAATCCAATGGAAACTTCTCTTCCTTTACCCTTTTTATTTAGAAGAACTTAACATTTTCATTAGATGAACTGAGTAGCTTTAGGTTTAACTTTACAAATGTCTATTAAGTTCTGCTGAACAACAGTGAACAGTGGAATGTGTCATTAAGTTTGAAAGCTTAAAATATTAATGAAATTTATTATTAATTAAAATATTAATGAAAGGAAGGTGAATTATCTGGTGAAAAACTAATTCACAAATATTCTATAAAACCAGAATAATATCCTGATATTTGTGTGAATGAGAATGTTAAATCTCAGCAATATTTGTTTGCAGATTGGAAACTTTTTCTGTGACATCCTATGACATATGAGAATACTTTTTAGAGTACAAAAACATGTTTTTCATGATCTGAAGAAAATTGTTTAATCACTTCACTGTTATCTTATATGCACATAATGATATATTTAAACATTGCTTCTTTTAGAGACCAGTGGCCTGTCTTAAAGAACCTATGACTTTGCATTTATTATTTACATAATTTTGTAGGTTTCAAAGAAAGTGTCACAGTTCAACATGAACTAAATCCTTCCTTAAATATGCTTAAGAGAAAAAGCAAGTTGTATGACAGCTGTGTTAGCTGTGAATGCATGAGGTGAAGAACTTGTAAGATACAGTTAGGGAAAGTACACATTATTTAGTTGCACGTTATAAAGAAAGCTAGTGTATCTGAAAATTTAAGAATGTTACATAAGTAGCAAAGTTTGAATTCTTTGTATGTTATATTGAACCAAAATACATTTTGTATTGTATTTTTTTCTGTATCCTTACATATAGGCTTCACTGACAATGACATATTCTGTGTTTAATGCTGGATTGGGTATCTTGGTCTGGGTAGATGTCTTTAGTTTTACAGTAGGCTCAGTTCTAAACAGGGTGTCTCGATGTCACTGCTGTGGCTCTGTGGAGCAGTAATACTTCTACTGCCTCTTTATGTGACTAGCTGGAGTTGAAGCAGTATATTCTGCTAAGCAGCTGATACGAACATCTGACAATAAACGACTTAATTTAACAAATAGAAGATTCTTCACTTCTTAGTAAGATCCACAGTCTGTTAAAATGAGTTCTTCATCCTGCTTGTAGTCAGTGAGTAACAGGGAAATTGTATAATTCTATGAATTTCCCATTTTATCTGCTTTATACCAGCCAGCTACATTATCCAGAATCTTCTGCTGATTAACTTCCTTGAGAAAAACTGTGATTTTTTTTTAGAAAAGTTTAACAGATTGGCTCACAAGTGGCTCACTGATGTCTGTCTAATATGTTTTAGAGCTTCAGTTGCCTTTTAGAGATAATCCCCATTCCTCCTCAGATTTTGGGTGATCTCTTTTACCTACGATTTTCACGGAAGAGTTAGAATGGGAAAGTAAAAGCTCAAGGGAAAGACTTATGTTTCCTGTTTCATTTTGGATCATTTAGCTTGAAAAGTTTTAAGCTTGGATTTTCAGCAGTGAACTGGCATTGGCCCAGACTTGGAAGTCTCTCAGCACACTCATGTTTTCAAAATGAAAGTTTTTATGCTTTATTTTGGTATTGAAAACTCTATGCCTTCCCTCTCTCCTCTTCCGTGTGATGCAAGGAATACCAGATTTTTTTCTGCAGTGATATTTTGTGTCAATGTGTTTGTTTGAAGATCAAGTGTTTACTTGTTAAGATCTTCTCATATAGAATGACTTCCGAACTTTAAAAAACAAATACTTCATTTTTCATTCAGTCTGTGTGGGAACTGTGTATTTCGATATCTTTCACTTAATCTCTATGTAACAATTGACCAGGCTTTTCTCTCTTTGATCTATAAGACTATGGGGCATTGATCCATTGAAACATGGTGATCTATTCAGTTCTGATTTGCTGAGTATGGCTTTGAGTATATTTGTCCATACATCAGGTATCAAGACCTAATTCTGATATGTAATAAATGGGGTCTTTCAGCTTTAAGAGGCAGAGGACATGAATTATGTTGAAATTGACTCATTAATATTTATTTATTTTATCTTCAGAGTGACTCATGAACTGTTTCAAATTTTGATAAGCAATTAATGCATCAGTAATTCTAGCAGTCATAGAAAAGATGATTATGAGCTAGCAAATAATGGCTCATTTAAGCACGCAGCAGTCTCTGCAGTTTTAAAAGTGAATTTCATCACAGCAAGCACTTTCATGAGTTTTAAAAAAGGAGAGAAAAAAACCTTTAAGTATTTGGAAGTATGATATATAAATATGCAAATGTTAATATGAGAATCAGCAGAGTATCCTGCTTAGTGATACATGTATTTGTACACCTCTTTAATTGCGTATGGTTTTTGTAAATAGCTATATGTAAATGATTTTTTTCTAATATGTTGCATGAGTTCTATATTTAAATCTTATGTATATTCACTCTTTAAGCTCTGTGTGGTGTGGAAAGACTACTAATGCCTATATAGCATAGTTTCTTTTTACTAAACCTTTTTTTCCAGTAATTTACAACTTGTTCCCTTTTCTGCTTGGGTCAGCAGAGCAGTGCTGTGATGTCTCCAGCTGGAATTTGTCTTTCCCTTTGTTCTTCCTGTTTTGAATTCACACCTTTAATTCCTGCCTCCCACAGCTTCACTGACTGAAAAATAAGTGTGGCACCTGTTCATCATCTCTATACCTGTACATTATTCTATGCTGCTCTGCAGAATCTAGTGGAGATGTGTGGGTTGTGCAACTTTTCACATATTTATATACATTCACACACACGTACACATATATTTAATGACAATCTGTTCTGTGTTCCTGAAGTCTGTATATGTCCATTTCTGTACTGCTCGTGCTCAGTGCATAGTGGACTGTGTGCTTTTTAGCTGATAGGAGTTAGAACAGGAGTTTTTTAGCAGACTTCTGCTGTGGATGCTCATGCAGCTATAAAGCCATAGAGGATTTAGAGAACTGCATCATACGAAATGGGAACAGTATTAATTATTAAAATAATTTGAAAAAGATGATATGTAGTTCTTAAGCTTTGGATAACAGGTAAAAGTACTTACTCCTACAAAGGACCTTGTAGACTCATCCTATGCTTCTCTTGTGCTCAGCCTGGATTGCTCTGTGCTGGTCTCTGGGCTTGTGTATAGCCAGGGAATTCCCCGGTGAGGGCAACAGTGCAGGCTAATGGATGCACAAGAACTTGTAACACCTTTAATCCTTATTTAAGGAAAAACAAAGAAAAAACCTATGGAAACTTATTTGCAAGTTGTAATAAATTGTTTTGTGTTTCCTCCATTCTGTTGTCCTAGCCATTGTCAATGTTAAGATGTAAGGACAAAGAGAGATTTTAGCAAGATTGAAATTTTTTGTGTGTATGTGGACAGAAGCTACTAGCCCATCACAAGAGCGTGTTTCTGTTCCTTTTGTGCATAGGTTACTGGCACAGCCCCATGCCATGGAAAGGCAAGTTCCTGTGTCACTCACAGTGTGATTCAAGAGCACAGTAAGCCTGTTTCACCCTAGGTTGTCCAGGTTCTGCTCTGGCACCATTCTCATCTGCGTGTTTCCACCTCTTTCCCCGTGTTCATGTTGCTTTGGCAGCTGAAAGTCAAGCTGGTTGAGGGAGCTGTCTTGAAGAGAGAGTCTCTCCTAGCCACAGTTTTGTTTTGGTGTGTCGAGGCTTGTGCTGTCACTCTTTGGGTAACACAGCAGCTGAAATGTCCTTCCGAGTAGAACAGAGGACCTGAGAGAAAGTGATATGGGTCTGAGGCAGGAGCTGAAGGAAAAGGGGAAAGTGATTGGAGGGAAAAGAAAGAAAACAGTCACAAGGCTTTATAATTAAATCTTTCCTCCAGACTTTACATTAAACTATCGTTCTTGATTCCCAAAAGATTAGTGGTGTTTGGGATTAATACTGAATAAAAGAGATGAAAAGGAATATTGATTCGTTTCATTATGTATTCTAGGCACTGATGATTTGGGGATCTGAAGGAAAAGAAAGCATGGGACCATGATATTAGGAGCTGCATACACATATTAAAATGTGGGATTCAGAAACACTACAGAAAAAGATAAAATCACACAGACAAATTCTGGCATCCCCTAATTTTTAAAGTGAAGAATTTGTGCTGTACGTTTTCTAGAGAAAGTTTTCTATGTATTTTTGTAGGTAAGCATTATGCTTTCACTGTATTCTGGCCAATGTGGATCAAGCAGGCTTCCTAGCAAGGTGGTTGATGCCCCAAGCCTGTCAGTGTTTAAGAGACATTTGGACAGTGCCCTTAATAACATCCTTAAACTTTTGGTCAGCACTGAATTGTTCAAGCAGTTGGACTAGACGATCATTGTAGAGCCTTCCAACTGAAATTATAGTCTGGTCTGGTCTGGCATAGTCTAGTCTATATGCTTTTATGAGCTGGCATGGACTGAAAATCAAAAACCTGGTTAAAAAGTAACAAAAGCTCTACATATAAGAAAAAGTAATTATGTGAAAATAATATTTTCACTGCCTAATTTACTGTGTATGTTAGTGTAAAACTGGCAATTGCTACAGAATAACCTAATCACTTATTTTACAAATTAAGCAGAATAAACAGCATTCTATAATTTATGAGTGCTTTGGTTTGTTATCCATATTGTTTATATTTAAACTGCACAGTACATTTCTCTGTTGCAAACATTCTAGGTATACTTTATCTGATAGAAATAGGTAAGTTTAGACAAATACCTAGCTGGCTTTTCCAAATAGCTGTCTGCATTTGTCTGTGAGTGATCTGCTGCTGTGCAGATAACTTTTCTCAGTGTTTGCCAATGCAGAGGAATTCAGACCGTGTCATTCTGAGGGAGTTCTCCAATCTGAAGCAGAAACAAACCACCTCGAGGTCAGGTACAATTTAGAATGTTCAGATCCCAAACTTACTATGTTCAAATCCCAGATTTCCCTCTTATTTTGTATTTCTATACATGCTCCTGCTCCTTCATTCTGACTTCTGCAAATACCTTGGAGGGTCAGACACACTCCTTTCATAAGAGAGTTAACACAAGGTTCAAGGATCACTTGTTCTTCTAGCACAGGATGTGGGCACTGGCTTCATCTCATGGATGATGAACATTGCCGTGCAAGGTATTCACAACTATGGTATGCATGAGTCTGCACAAGACAATACACATTGTCAGTTTCACAGATCTTTGGTCAAAGCAAAAGTGAATTAATTGTTCCTTATAGAGTCCCAAAGTCTGGATGAAATTCCCCAGAAAAGGATAGAAATTGAGACCAACAGGGCAAGACCAGAGGTTCTGAAAGGAGCTGATCACAAGGCTATCTGTCAACAGTAAGTACTTTTGTTCTCAAGAGAAGTTGAGGTATTGATGTTAAACTGTGCAGGGAAAATGAGCCTTGGTTTAGAGACTGCACAGATACAACCTAGATTTGATATTAATTAATTATATTGTTTCTGCCACCAAACTACCTAACTGGACTCAGCCTTGTGCATCTTTAATTTTAAACAAGTGTGTATTCCCATTACCAATTTGTAAATGACATGTGAAAAATATGCTATATAGTTCTTTAATACTTTAGAAAAAAAAAAAAAATACAGAGTTTTCAGCAAAGCAGGCTTTGGAATAAGAGTGAAGATTTCTGCCTGAAGCTTTTGGCATATGTCTCTGACATTATTTTGCTGAATTTAAATTGCTTGATAAACTGATGAATTTAAATTACTTCACAAGATCAATATAGACTGATTTGTGGAAACTGCTAAACAATAATTTGCTTTAAAGTCATCTCAGACATGACTGCATTCTAATATTGTGTTCTAAAGAAAGGTTTGGTAGTGAACCTAATATGCAGTTCAACACCATCACCTTCCATTTCTCTCCATTCAAAGACGAGCATCCAGCTGTAGGTGGGAAAATCTGGGGTGCTTGTATACATCAGGGTTTTTTTAATGTAATATGTACATGAGTAAATGTTCTGCAGTCATGTATTAAGTAGTAGTATCTTTAATATATACCCCTTTTTTTCTTTTTAACAGAAGGTTAAGCAAAATTTGGGCAAAATGCACAGTGGCCATCCTCTTTCCACTGACTGCGTAGGGTTTCAAAGATCTGAAAAATGTGGAGCAAGCAATATGGGCTGCCATCATATTTTAGTTTTAGGTGACACATTAGATGTCTAATTTCACTTTGGCACCATGGCAGGCTTCTCTGAATATGTCCACTGGAGAGCTGAACTAAAGGTAAGGAAGATGCTCCAAGAGGCAAAAAATTCTGCAATCTGGTTCTTGCAGAAAGTGAAGCAAAGAGGCTTCTCACTCCTTCCCCAAAGCCAAGTAAAAAGCATGAACAAGTGTAAAGGAAGAAGTCAGCTGAGACTGAGAGGCCTTTCTGTAGGCTGCGTATGTGCTTTCTTTTTTCTCTGGTCTTCCTTTTTCTTTGTGAAACAGAATTAACTGTTCACAGAGAGCTACTAAGCTGAGCAGACTTTGGGTGTCTCAGTTGACCCCTAAATCATTATGAACCCTTTGTGTTGGAAGAGAAAAACTTTGTGAGGGCATTTCCTGAGATTTTTGAAGCAGATGAGTTTTTCAAACTATTTTGGTCCCTGAAATGATATGAACACATGGATAAGTGAGAATCTTGTACATCACAAAAGATCTTCAAGAAAGCTGGTTTGTCCAGGTTCAGGTAAGAGGGTGAAGAGACACTGAAATGCTTAAGATACAGGAAGCAACCCCACTAATCTCGTAAAATGTTGTTTGGAATGGGGGGAAATCACCTAGGCTAACTAGACAGAGGGTTTCTTTCACTCATTTTTTTTTTTTTTAGATGTTTTTAATTATTACCATGAAAAGGTGACCTTCCACTTATTTGAAGAGTTGTTGATAGTATCTTATGCTAAAGGAAATAATGCATTATGACTGTCACTGTAAGTGTGCATGATTTTATTGACTTACATACTTTTGTTGCAGATCTTACAAAACTTCTCTCCTCGTCACAATTTTGGAACATGAATTGCAGCCTGCCACAAGTATAAACACATCACACAGATATGCTGATGTAGCCAACTTGTTTTGTTTCCACAGATTCTTTATGTATTATAAGTGGTAATGTTTTTTATTTTAAGTGAATAACATGCCTGATAAGGGTTACAGAGCCCCATTTCTGCTTTCAGTGACAGTCACATTCCTACTGAATTTTTTCTGGTTTACACCAGTGACTCTGGATAGATGTATAATAAACAGTTCTGCCTGTATTAAACAAGAAGGCATAATGTTAGCCCTGTAGATCAAAGCTGTACTTGCAGGGCACGCAGAAGTAAGGAGCAATAAAGTGCATTTTAACCACTAGAGAGCACAGATAAATCAGTCTAACTACACAGAGGTAGCTGATCTTTGGAAGGGACTACTGCCGGTTTTATATAATTGCTTTTCAGAGGAGAACCATGGAGTGTTTTCACTGAACATAAATGAAACACCTTGGCATCCGCTAAAACAGACTTGGGATTGGGAAAGCTGGCAGCCTCTCACAAGGAGCAGTTTTTGTTGAACTGCCTTTGAAGAGTTCGAACTGGCAGTGCTGTATTCTGGCTGCAGGGTAACTTGGCTGAGAACATTAGGATTTCCCCTGACATTAAGCCATTAAAAAAAAATCATTTCCTTCCCTCCCACCCCCATTCAGAAGGAGAAGCTATTTTTACTGCCAGACTTGCTGTGTGTTAGTCTCTCATGAAAAGAGCAGCAGAATTAAAACCATTTAAGGTTTTAGTGATTAAAGAGCAGAAGACACAAATTAAAAGTGTATCAACTCGTATTTAATGGGCTATTAGATTTTATTTTACTCTCAGAACATGCAAAATTATAAAGGAAATCAGAGATAATTAAAAACTGACAAGATAGGAGAACTTGGGGCAGAGCACTGGCTTTGGTAGATGGAGTGGTAAAAGAGGATAGGAGTCCCAGTCACGTGAAAGTTGCGTACTGCGGCTCCCAGAATCCAACAGCTTGGACAGCGGTCTTTTACAAAACTGTATTAAAAAAAAAAAACCAACAAAAAGGCTTGCAAACTCCTAGCATTTTTGTCACTTTCTTGGTTCTTCATCTTGACTAGATTTCCCCCAAAAGATGTGAAGCAGTGACACTGATGTGTTAGCACTAAACACAGTGAAATAATTTGTTCACTATCTGCAAGTCGTACTTTTGTTTATATATCACTGAAAATTATTTTCTTTTTTTTTTTTTTTTTTGGTAACATACAATTTTCTTGTGTTTTTCTGACGAGGCTACCACTGCCTTACTGGTGGGTCAGCATTTTGTGTATCTGCATTTGTCTTTGCTCAGTAGCGCCTGGTTGGGAGTGGGGCAATCTACATTTAACAAGGTTGTTTTGAATTGGATTTGTCACTTCTTGAGCTTGAAACCACCTGAAACTCTGTCTCGCTTGAAAACGTGTAAGTGAGCTTTTTGATGTATCACCTGAGCTTTTAATTACAGTTTTGAATAAAATTGCTTTTCACAATGTTTGTCCCTTTGGGCTTGTCTTTGACTCTTGCAAGTTTTCTAAATGGAGTAAACCTGTGTATGATACTTGGTTGCTGTTGTAACTCCACTCCTTGCTTAGTGTTCTGGATGCCTAAGCTGTTGCCTAGAATCCTGAGGCTACAGTGGAGAAAAAGAGACAACGAGTCACAGTTGAAAACAACATTTGCAAAGAAAACAGAGGAAATAATAGACAATTCCGGCATGATTTCCCCATGTTGTAAACACCAGCAGTTCTCCACTGCACTCTTTCCTAAAATAATCTCACTATCTTCTTCCTGCTCTGAAGGAAAACTGGCCTGTTGTACCAAATGCTGGCTTTCCTTATTTTGAAGAACTTGCATATTGCCTGACTAGGGAATACTTTAATCATCCATGCACGTGTGCACTCTCTCACGTGCCAAAATACATTTTTCTTTGCAACAGAAGTTTGATACTAAATAAGCGTTACGGGCAGCAAACGGTAAGAGGCTGCTTAAGTGCTTGGAAATACTGAAATGCTGGTGCTCCCTCTTGTGGCGCAAGTAGAAGTACACAAACAGTGAGACAAGTGCTTAGTGATGACTCCTGCAGCTGGAGCTCAGCTGAGATTATTACAAGTTAAAAGGAGAAACTATTCTTACTTAAAGAGATCTTCACTTTCACCTGCTTATATGATCAGCAAGTGCAAAACCCCTGTGTCGCCTGGTCAGGGAGTAGACATCCTTTCCTGTGCTGCTTGCAAAGACTGGCTGGTGGAATGAGATGCAAAAGAATGTCTGTGGTGTTCTTCTTTTTCTCTTCTGACACACAAACATTTACCTGAATGTTTTACAAATCCTCTTGCAAGGTTAAATCAGAATCAAGGGGACTTCATAAATATTTAATGCATTATTTTGGAAGGCAGATGCAGGGACTTTGGAAGGCAGACGCAGGGACTGTGAAAATGAAGACCTCGGGCCCACTGTAGGAAAAGATCTGATTCAAGACCATCTTACAAACCTGAACGTGCACAACTCCATGGGACCTGATGAAATCCATCCGTGGGTCCTGAAGGAGATGGCAAATGAAGTTGCTAAGCCACTGTCCATCATGTTTGAAAAATCAAGGCGGTCAGGTGAAGTTCCCCATGACTGGAAAAAGGGAAATATAACCCCCATTTTCAAGAAGGGGAAAATGGATGAGCCGGGGAACTACAGAGCAGTC